>OZ024909.1:3985291-4118610 GCA_964017125.1 Flabesymbios commensalis | reverse complement strand
CAGACTAGTTTAGTGATCCGGTTTGATTCGGTTCGTATGCCCGAAACGAGCGCTGTGAATTGACAGCAGCACGAATGCCGCCATTCTAGAAATAGTTTGCTCCAAAGAAATCGTCTGGTATGGCAATCCGATTCCAGATCTAAACTTACAGCCAGTTTGAGCCAAAAAACGCATGGATTGGCAAACCGGTTCAAGATCCAACGACCAAGCTTTCATGCAGGCAAAAAAACGCTCTGGATTGGTATATATTATGACACCTCCGGCAAACACACAATTTTCACCAATGCTGGTTTAATGTTGGGCCAGCGTCCATGCGGTTGGTATATGTTATGTATATATTAGTCTATCATATTTTTTTTCACGTTTAGCCTTTTAACCTCAAGTTGGATGAAACTACGACGATCCACTGGATTATTCTTATTTGTTTTGTAAATAATTTGCTTTGATCGTGAAATGTATAAGCGTCATGATTAATCATTTTGGTCTCAATTGTTTTTGACATCAAACAGTCACGGTACCTACTCATCCTCACTTGAAAATATATAAACGTTGTTCATTTGAGCGCGATATGGGAAAATACAGCACTCGTTCAATGAATAAGGTATTAGCCTAAAGCTCACATCTTATTCATTGAACGAGTGCTATATTCCTCCATATCGCATCAAAATAGACAGCGTGTGTTGCTGTTTTGCGATAACTGACATAAAATGTCAGGTCGGAGCACACGACAATCCAATAGGATATCCCAGCAAGCATGACACGCTTGCCCAACACGCTTTCCCCAAATTAAAACAACATTTGCCCGACGTCTTGTTTTGACATGGCTGCAGATAAAAGAGATTCTTTTCCAGTCGTGACTCTCGTGCTGCAAAGCCAAAAGGCCGTAACTGCGTACTTTTAAAGTAGGTGGTTACCGTATTTTGTCTTTTCACGGCAGCGTACTGTCATAGACCAGCCTCAATCTGGCGGGTTAATATTTAATGACGTCACGCCAGTTCGGGGAGAATCCTGAGATGTGACTGAGCTCTCTGTGACCTATTGACCTCTTGTTGACCTAGGATATGACACAGATCTGTGAAATATTTACAGGGTTTACTTAGTCAGGGATCACAGCACGTTACCATGGTTACGCACTGACAACAAAATGATCCAAGACATCAAATATGTATAATGGTAATCTACATATTTTGACATCTTTAACATTTAGAGTGCTTTGCTCTACCTATTTTCATCCGTTTCCTACAGATTTTTTCATATTATTATCATAGAGTCGGAACTACCTCTATATTAATATAGAGTTTAAACTCTATTATAGATATTAAAAATCTACCAACGAATTTTTCATTTTCTTATCATTTTCACGGATTTTTCAAAACATATTGTTACCATTTCGCTCACTGCCATTTCTATTCATATCATTTTGCACACTACAATTTCTTTTGTTATCATTTCGCATACTCCTATTTCTATTGTTACCATTTCGCATAATGCCGTTTATTTTCTAACCATTTCGCATAATGTCGTTTACATTGTTACAATTTCGCATAATGTCGTTTACATTGTTAGAATTTCGCATTATGTCGTTTACACTGTTACCATTTCGCATAATGCAGTTTACTTTTTTACCATTTCGCATAATGCAGTTTACTTTGGTACCATTTTGCATAATGCTGTTTACTTTGTTACCATTTTGCATAATGCCGTTTACATTGTTACCATTTTGCATAATGTCGTTTACATTGTTACCATTTCGCATATTGTCGTTTACATTGTTACCATTTCGCATAATGTCGTTTACATTGTTACCATTTCGCATATTGTCGTTTACATTGTTACCATTTCGCATAATGTCGTTTACATTGTTACCATTTCGCATAATGTCGTTTACTTTGTTACGAATTCGCATAATGTCGTTAATTTGTTACCATTTCGCATAATGTCGTTTACTTTGTTACCATTTCGCATAATGTCGTTTACTTTGTTACCATTTCGCATAATGTCGTTTGCATTGTTAACATTTCGCATAATGTCGTTTACTTTGTTACCAATTCGCATAATGTCGTTTACTTTGTTACCATTTCGCATAATGTCGTTTGCTTTGTTACCATTTCGCATAATGTCGTTTACATTGTAACCCATGTCGCATAGTGTCGTTTACATTGTTACTCATTTCGCATACTGCTGTTTTCTCTTCTATGGTAAATACATTTAATAAAAATAATAATAATAATAATAATAATAAATAGTTATGTCTTTGTTTATGCAATTATGTTTAATTCAACCAATAAAACAAAACATTATAATATCGAGTGGCCTTCATTAAAGTTTTGATTTCCCACCATATCAAATTTGGAATAATTTTCAGATTTTTTCTATCCTATCTATCGAAGGTGTGAGGCTTTAGGCAGGCAGCTTATTATTGAACGAGTGTGTCATTGCTATAACGGAAGTAGCGTAGTTGAGATGCGATGTGGCTTAAATGTGAAATTATTTTAGTTTATGGCACTAGATCTTTGATGGGTGACGTGTATATAGCTAAAATAAATGAACCAATGGGGGTGAACTGGCCAGGAGAACCTCCTGAGGATGGTGAGGTGAATTAGACATTGATTTAGATTCGTAATTATCTTGGCTATCTGAGGCAGCACACGCTACCTCCTCGTCACAGAAAATTACAATTTTCACATATGGGTGAAAATTACTCATATATGTTCAATTTGAGACCAAGCAGAAATAATAGAGGCAGTCGTCAACAACCACACAAGGCCAACGTCGCGGACATTGGCTCAACATTGAAACAACATTGTGTTTCTTGGACCCAAGTATCGTACTCGTCCCTAAAACAAAATAACGGATCCTGATTGATTGGCAGTTGACCACCACGTGACATAAGGCTTTTGTCATTTGGTGGTTGTCAAGAACTACACTGAACCATAAGATTTACAGTGTAATTTATTATATTTTTATTTATTTCGCTGGAATTGCTAACGTAATTTCCAGCTTCAAATGACGAAAAATGTTATTTTTACATGAGAAATAAACATCTCGCATATAGAGTTATTTGATTGACTGAGAATCCACCATAAACTATGTCATCAATTTCAGTGGCTTATTTTTTATTTGACACTAGCTTCAACCCGTGTTAAATTAGCAAATACGGGACGAATCTTGACGCAATCTGCTATGAACGTGTATCTCGTATCTCGTATCGTAGTCAGTATTGTGGGGAGCCTCCGTGACCGAGAGGTAGCGTGCTCGGCCTCAGACCGCCAAGGCTCGAATTTCGAATCCTGTGTCTGGAGGACAGTGTCATCTCAATCATCTCACCATCCTCAGGAGGTTCTCCTGGCCCAGTTTAGCCTATATGTGCACAAAGGTGGCCTAAAGCCCGATTCATTTCATTTCATTTTTGTATCTCGTATCAGACAGACAGACAGATATTTTTCATTGACATAGATACAAGTCATTACAGATTTTTTTGGCATAGTACTATATGTACATTTATATACAACAAAATAGTTAGTTTGTTAAAATCACATACAGAATTAAAATAGTGAGTGGTATTACCATAATAAAACCCTGCATATTTTAAAAAACTTAATTATGTCTACTCAAATTAAAATAAAATGGAATTACCGATGTATGAAGACATGTTTCCCGCACTAAGATAAAGAGATAGAGATAAAATAGCTATACACAAAATATAATACACAAAAGTATAATACAGAAAAAATGATATGTAGTAGCGAAAAATACACTCTGGAAAGCGTATTAGGAACGTGTGGTGGACGTTGTCGAACTTCAGAGGGAAGATCCTCATAGAACCCCAGACCTACACTCTAAACAATATAGGTTCTTTAAAAGAACCCTCAGTACTATTACCATGCGACCCCCGGAGAACCCTGCAAGGGTTCTCCGGGGGTCGCATGGTAATAGTACTGAGGGTTTCCTTCTAAAAAACCTGTATTGTTTAGAGTGTAGCCGTGTCGTCCTCTCCGAGGCCATGGATTGATGTATTTGTTTTACCAGAAAAAATCAACAGGTCGGTGACTGAGAGCGATCTCGACCCAAAGGACCGAAAAATGTCCATACCTTTTTAATGACTGTGCGACGTCTGAGCTGAGCATGCGGGCATGGAACTGAAATGTTACTGATTCTAAAAAAGCTACTTTTGACCTGATTATTCCCCGATATATTTAGATATGACAGTCCAAAGAAATGTCCCACGATTTTGTACGTGGTCAATCTGTAGCTGAAACCTGTTTCAGCCACCCCAGACCTACACCGTGTATGGTCTTCTTGCCACATCGTGACAGTATAAGTATAATTAAAACACACCACTACATTATCTTCTTTGTCCGACCACGACATTCTAAGCCTGGAATGGAGAGTTATTGTTGACCAAGTACAGAACCAATTATTACGGTGGGCCTATGGTACTAATCAGTCAGGTGTGACCGAGCTGTTGATTATGAGGGATCCTTATTTTGGTCGGATGTGTTTTAAGTCAGTTAAACCCCTCGGGGTTCTCCATTGTTAGCTGTGAAAACTGCCTCGGCCTTCGGCCTCGGTCATTTTTCACAGCTAAGAATGGAGAACTCTTCGGGCTTTATCCTATACGTAAAACCTATACGGTCCCGCTCTCGTGTGTAGGCCCTCTACGATGAGAAAACGTGATGAAGATGAAGCTTTCCAATTTTAATATCTGAGTGAAGGTCGACCCCTGTGACCTTTGGCATCTGTATGACCTTGAGGTGTCATCACGCCGACCCTCTCTGGGATGCTACGCACTCTCTCACTTCTCAGAACGAGGTTATCAAATATTAATAAACACACGTGGCGTCCTCACCCCCCCCCCCCCTTCGCACTACTTAACCCTTTCAGCGCTGGGACCGTCTTCATACGTCAGAATCCGACGTCTGCATATATGCAGACGTCAGAATATGACGTATAAAGACGGTCCCCGTGCTGAAAGAACTAAAATATTTATAATGGCCGTATACCCATAACATACCCAGCGAACACGAAACGTTCAACAAATGTTGATACAGTGTTGGCCCATTGTCTTCGACGCTGAGCCAACACTGTATCAACATAGGTTGAAGATCTCGAGCTCGCTGGATAGGTATTCAAAAGGAGCGGAAAAAGACAAGTAAGAAATTTATGATGATTTCAAATTGAACAAAAAACCCTTTGGTCTTCACGGCTTATACAAATATATTCCAGCGTTGTAAAAGCGAGTTAAACCCACCCGGCAGACGCGAACCTTAAGTTAACCCAACATAGAACTAACCCTTTGAGGCCCGTGTCGCTTTTATGTCGCGAATTTTGACTATTATTTATTGAGGTAAAATCCTTGGCCAGCATATCGTTTATATGAACAAGTTTCATATGACGACAAAATAGTACTATCTACGGGAAATAGACACTTCCCCAATAGAATAAAATGAAAACCAGATCATCTCTCACAAACTATTTGAAGAATTTTGCTTTATATATAAGATCCACTAAAGCACAAATCATTCATTTGTTTATATCTCACACCACATTTTGTCATCAGTTTGTTTCTCTCATTTTGTTAAAATAAATCGATCACTCTTTTGTGTTTCTTTTATTGAAGAAAAAAAAGGTAAGGTGTAGGTTTATAGACTGATATCAAGTATTCCATCCGACTTTACATTTTTACCTCCTGGTCACTGAATCTGTTCATTCGTGCACCATCTCAACTTCACAGAGAGCATACAGTTCTGCAGCCATTTCGGCGCATTGAACTTATCATACACATTGCCATCTCTGTCCTACCAGGTACACATTTTCGCCTGAGTCAAGTGAAGCATTTGAGGGTTAAGTGCAATGTCCCAAGATTGCGAGGTTAGAAACATGATATTTCTCTGAAAATCCTACATCAAGCGGGATTCGAAACCGCACAACAGGTAGCGACATTAACATAGCTCCGCGCTCTAACCATTGCGCCATGTCCCTCTTCCGACATTTTTAATATAATCCTCCGAACACAGGCAAAGTGTAAAACTTGAAGCAATATAGCGCCCGCGGGTCAGTATTGTATACGTGGGTCAAATAGTCCCAATAACTAAAACCTTCTTTGATATAAAAATAGGCGCGAGACATGTATTATGGACGAGTATGTCTAAGTAAACATCATGTTGATTTAATGCTGGACCACCGTCTGCAACGATGGCCCAACGTTAAACCAAGACTGGTTTAACGCCCCCACCACATTGAATGTACCTCATCTCCTATCACGACCTCTCAATAACCTATTTGAAAAATTATGACATGAATAAACGAATAAATGAATGATTAATTGATTAATGAATGAATGAATGAATGAATGAATGAATGAATGAATGAATGAATGAATGAATGAATGAATGAATGAATGAATGAATGAATGAATAATGTCCCATTTGTGCAAATATAGGCTAAACCGGACCAGGAGTACCACCTGAGGATGGTGAGATGAATCAGATGACACGTTCCACACACATGATTAAAATTTCCAATCTTGCTGGTCTACAATTGAGCACGTCGCTCGATCATTGAGGTTTCACAATAATAAATATGTTGTTCCTTTTAAACTTGAACACAGACAATGGGAGATGAACCCTGTGTACTTAACACTTCCAACTCTGAAATGATTTTGCATAAACAATCGTTTTTTTTCAATTTAAATCAGCATAAATGTCTTACTTAGCTCTTTCCGGGTCATTTGAATATATATGTTATGGGTCAAAAACCTTTATAAATATTTCATTTCTTCCAGTGAGGGGACCGTATTTATACGTCAGAATCTGACGTCTACAGACGTCAGATTCTGACGTATAAAAACAGTCTCTGCGCTAAAAGGGTTAAAGTGATAGCGTACGTTTGCACTAAAACAACTTACATTCCTATTTATTTTTGACAATTTGCAAGACAGTACGTGTATTTTATTTGTACATGTATTTGTATTTACTGAAGCGTATTAAATATAAAGCCCCATACCTGACTCTGTCCTCTGGCGTGGCAGGCGGTAGCGCTAACCACTACACCAGGGCATCTTCCTCACACTTGGTCATCCCTGATATTAATCCAATAATTAATCCAGTGGGGTCACGTAATGTCCCATTTGTGCAAATATAGGCTAAAGCGGACCAGGAGTACCTGATATTAATCCAATAATTAATCCAGTGGGTCCTCTGATGATTCTTAATGGATAAGGGATCAGCACTAATGGATGTGATTAGGACTGCCTCTGAGCTCGGATCATCATGTATAGAGAGGCTAAGCCTCCACTCACCTCCTGTAGGAGTTAGTAATAGAAGCTCAGGCACACTTGATGTACCAGGTGTGACCTTTAACCCTTGAAGCGCTGGAATATTTTTATATAAACCTTTTGGTTTTTTCAATGTGAAATCATCATAAATGTCTTAGGTCAGCTCTTTCCGATTCATTTGAATACACTGTACCTATTTTATGGGTCTAAAGCCATGACAAATCTTTTTTTTTTCAGTGCGGGGACCGTCTATAGACGTCAGAACCTGACGCCTTTAGACGTCACATTCTGACGTCTAAAGTCGATTTCCGCGCTGAAAGGGTTAATCTCAATCGTTGCCTTCAAGCAAAAATGAATGAAAATGATATAATTGAAGTTGTAGATCGCGTCAGCGAGACACAGCTTAAGTGAGAGATAACATTTTCAATTAAATATTTTGGCGGTCAAAGGGTCCGAGCAGTCATACATGAATGTGGTTTGTAACTTCACTACGTATACTATTCTATAGATTAATTAGTTTTGTAGACGTTTTTTATATTCTACGGATGATTTTTTTTGCCATTTCTACGGATTTTAGAAAATGTCCTCCGTCTCTGAATGTCCTAATTTGAAGGAAAATATCACGATCCAGGGCCCGTATTCTCGTACAAGTTACAATAAATCGTAGGCTTCTGATTGGTCGAGATGGCCATCTCGACCAATCAGAAGCCTACGATTTATTGTAACTTGTACGAGAATACGGATCCGGCTGCATATTCACTGATATTATCAGGTTATGATGTCTCCATTATTCAAAGCGGTGTCACATCATATATAAACAGCGTGGGTATATATTCCCCAGTGCATATTAGATTAATATCTGCAAACATTTAGTGTGTGTGGAATATGGGCCGCGCTTAATAAAGGCAATTAGTATGTAAATTGCATGACTAAATCAATAATTTTTCAAAGCTAAATATTGAAAACGAAAAATAATTCAATGAATTGGTAATGTTTAATAAGAGACGTTGGTAATTAATTTTATATACACACATGTTCAAAAGTTCTAACTGTTCACCGCATTTACTTTTTCTGATTTTTTCATATTTATTGGACAACATCAAAATAACTTTGGTTCAAGGTCTGGTGTGTGCTGTGATTATGTTTGTATCTCAGCAAATGGTCGCCAAATCGCCACATTTAGTGACAGCAGCAAAATCTGACATTTCAGTATAGGATAAAGCCCGAGGAGCTCTACATTCTTAGCTGTGAAAAGGGTCGAGGCCGAAGGCCGAGGCCTTTTTCACAGCTAAGAATTTAGAACTCCGAGGGTTTTAACTGACTTAAAACACATCTGAACATAATGAATATCCCTCATAATCAACAGCTCGGTCACACCTTACTGATTTTAATACCATAGGCTTACCATAATAATTGATCTGTTCCAGGTCAACAATAACTCTCCATTCCCGGCTTAGAATGTAGTGACAAAGAAAATAATGTAGTTGTGTGTTTTAAGAACACCAAGGTGTTTGTGGAAACTGGTCTCCTTTCTGTTGCCCACCACAACAGCTCAACAAACACATCATTGGGTCGTTGATCCAATGCTGGGTCAGCGTCGCAGCAACGACCCAGCATTGGATGACATTGCTGGGTGACATCTCTGGGTTTCTCTCGCATGTCTGTAAGACAAGTTGAAATTCGTGTTAATTAACAAAGTATATAAAGTCACAATTTGTAACTAAACCTGCGTCTCTGATCAAACCACGCGAGTCAATGTCTGACGTGAATGGTAATTAATACAGGGTGTAATCAAAAGCACACAACATAACCAGTCACAGGTTGGCACATTCTACAGAATATCCATTTTCCATGGATTTTTTTATGTTACAAAATCAACGGCCTCATATTTGAAAACATATTTTTGCATTTTCCCAAACCGCCGTTTTTCTCTTTCTCTGAATGATTGATTGATTGATTGATTGATTGATTGATTGATTGATTGTTTGATTGATTGATCGATTGATTGATTGATTGATTGATTGCTTGATTAATTGATTGATTGATTGATTGATTGATTGATTGATTGATTGATTGATTGATTGATTGATTGATTGATTGATTGATTGATGATTGCTTGATTGATTGATTGATTAATTGATTGATTAATTTATTGATTAATTGATTGATTGCTTGATTGATTTATTGATTGATTGATTGATTGATTGATTGATTGATTGATTGATTGATTGATTGATTGATTGATTGATTGATTGATTGATTGATTGATTGATTGATTGATCGATTGATTGACTTCATTTGAATACCTATGTTATGGGTGTACGGCCATTATGCATATTTTACCCTTTCAGTGCTGTGATCAATTTAGACGTCGGAATCTGACGGCTATGCTATAGCCGTCAGATTCCGACGTCTAAATTGATCATCATTTTTTCAAGTACTTGTACTTGTACTCGAGTACTTTTGTCCAGTACTCGCCCCAAGCCTGGGCTATAGTGGATCCCCCGCACTGAGAGGGTTAAGAAAGAGCTCAAGATCAGATTCATTTCTGTTGTCCGACTTATCATCATCTACGTCCCCTTGGATATGAAAGGGTGTATCTGCCATTTTGTAAGATACACCCTTTCGTATCCAAAGGGGACGAAATATTCCCTTTGCTTTACCACCCTACCACGAATCTTTCCACGCGTTGCTTTTTAGTGAAGACACTTCTATTGTTGAAGATATCAGTCTGTACATTTATTATCCATTCAAAAGCAGAAAAGATTCAATAGCATTAAAAGATAATTTGATTGTTCAATGTTGACTTATCATGTATAATTTCAACATGTAGTTAAAGCAGTAGTCCACTGTGTACGAACAGCGGGACACATCTCTACCCAGAAAGCAACACACTGATTACAGGAATAGAGGCAACTGGGGTACAACTAAAACCAGAAACCTACATAGAGTGGTTTATAGCTTTAAGGCACACAATGCATTGTTATTTGTATATTTTCTTACGGTCCGTGGGCAAAATGAATAGATGATTTCGTATTAGTATTCGAGCCTGGGAATCCCCCTCAGACAAGACAGACTTGGGGTATGTTTCTAAATGAGATGTCATTGTTATTCAAGGTCAAGGTCGCAGCAAAGATGTCTGATTTGTTTGCTCACTCCCCCTGGTGGTCATGGACTTAAGTAACACCTTGCACCACAGTCCATATTTGTAAATTGAATAACTAAATTAAATTTAAGAACATTCCTTAATAATTATTATTTATATTTTATTTTTTATTATCTTAACCCTTGTGTTGCTAGGACCATATATACACGGTTTCCAACCAGTTTAAAACTGGAATAAATGACACTGAATTGGTTGACCTTTGAAGCACTACATCACAAAATTTAAAGTTGTGTTTCGCTATCGCGACCCACAACTTCAAGTGGGTGAAAATTACTCATATTTGTTTAATTTGAGACAAAAGAGTTGTAAATATTGATGTTTAAACACTCATTTTAGATTTAACCTGCTAATAAACATATTAAAAACGACTATAGTTTTAGCGCTTAAAGGGTTAAACAAGATTACACATATTATATGCATTCGCCCAAAGTGGTGTCTGTTATTTTTCACTTTTTTTTGGTTACTTTTCTCCTGTTACTTTCTCTCCGTCAAGATAAAAGAAATTAAAAGACCCACTTTTCTAGTACGCATTTAAATAAATATCTTGATATTGAAATTTTGCAAGCATTATGTTCTAGTCAATTGATTAAACAGGAATGAAGTTATTGGTTTGCTGTCTATATCACGTTATTACATCTTATTTAGCATTTTATTACATGTCAAATGCTTTAATGTTGAAGATATAAAATACTTTTTAACGATTTTTAGGACAGTTGACAAAATGAGGAGAAACTTATTTTTTGCAAAATGTCATCAAAATCGCAGATTCAATTTGTAGCAATACTCTACCTTCAAATGAACTGTGGGCGATCACGTTAATGGCGGCCTGGTGGTTACAAATGCCTTTATATCCAGTTTACTAGACATCTCCCTTCAGGCTCGGAGATAAAGAGTCCAGGGATTGATGCAAAGTGACAGGCCTGGACCAAACAGTAACCATGGCAACTGACAGATAGTCAATATCTGCTGTGTTCCCAATGCTGGTTTGATGTTGGTGCAACTTCTGTGACGCCGGCCCAACATTAAACAAACAGTCCGTTGTTTAGTTGGTAGCCGCTGCCGAATCTTCAGGGGCCGAGGGCGGGACCGACGGCATATGGGGCCGACTTCACCAACAATAATATAAATACGAAACCTGAGTCTTAATCAGTGATTGTCTGGGGTTGTAGTCTCAGAAAATCCTAAATCACAATCAGGCAAGTCCGACTTAAAGCTTTTTCTGCACTTATTATGTGTGTTTCTATTTTCCATTCACTTGAGCTGGAATGCTTCAAAGGACTTGCAATGCTTCAAATGACTCCGAATGCTTCAAATGACACCAAATGCATCAAACGACTTCGACGGCTTCAAATGATAAAAAATGTTTATATTTCTATAAAAAATTCACTCTCTGAAATATTTTTTTTTCATTAACTCAGAAGTAACTTTTTTTTCAATTTGTGTAGAATTTGGTTGTATTTGAAACAAGATCAAAATATTATTACATAATAATATTAACCGCCAGAACAAGGATTAAATCACTGATTAAAACAACTGTCAACGAGAAAAAACGAGTGTCCAGGTTTAATTAGCAAAGCACTAATCAGCAGGTATTAGCTGATTACATGGAGGAAATGTGCCGGCTCTAATCAACCCTTTAAGCCCTTTGCGCGTTTAGTCACCACATGAAATATTTTAAATAATATTCATTGACTACAAACTGGCATAAACCAAAACAATGAGGAGCTTCATCTAATCGTAGTGAACCTTAAACCCTTTAAGCCCTCACGATGCATTAAAGCATCATCTTACATCCCTGGAAACAGACCTGATTTTCCTACAACTAGGGGTTTTAGAATGAAAATTTCCATGAAACTGTTTTACCAATACATGACATTTTTCTTTAATTTTTCACCCACTTCAAGTCATCTTCATCCACTACAAGTCGAGAATTGCGACAGCAATTCGCGGCTTGTAGTGGATGATGATGACAATGGAAAATACAGAGATGAAAGGGTTAAAGTGATGAAATACTTTTGTATAAACCATAGAAACCAAAGGTCTATTTGAAATCCTTATAAATGTCCTAGATAGCTCTTTCTGATTCATTTGAATTACTATGTTTAATACTGGTCTATGGTCATTATAAATAGTTTTACTATTACATCAGTGCGGGGATGATCGACTATAGACGCTGGCCCAACATTGAAACAACATTAGATCATATCAGAAGACACGTGACATTAACACAATGCTGGTTTAATGTCAGCCTACGGTCTGTGACGCTGGCCCTGCATTAAACCAGAATTACCTTAACATCCAGTATTTTCTGGGTTTCAGTCGCATGTTTGTAGTTGACAATTCGTGTTAATTAACAACCTATGTAAAGTAACAATTTGTAACTAAACCTGCGTCTATGATTAAACCACGCAAGTCAGGGTCTGGCATGATTGGTAATTAATACAGGGTGCAATCTAACGCGCACAACATTACCAGTTACAGGTTGGCCCAGTCCACAGATTATACGTTCTCTATGGACTTTTTAACCCTTTCAAGCCTGAGTTTACAATTGTCATCTTCATCCACTATAAGCCGCGAATTGCAATTCTCGACTTGTAGTGGATGAAGATGATTTGATGTGGTTTAAAAATTATAGAAAATTACCACGTATTGGTAAACCAGTTTCCTGGAAATTTTCGTTTTAAAACCCCTAGGTGTAGGAAAATAAAGAATGTTTTCAGGGATTTAAAATGATGCTTTAATGCATCGTGAGGGCTTAAAGGGTTAAGTCAGAAAAACTATGCCCCAGGTTTTTACAAAGAAATAATTGAACAAATATATTTTACAATTCCTAAACCGCTGTTTCTCCCTTTCGTGACAACAATATTCAACATTTTTATTAAGCCTTAAAGCCCTGAAATGGTTTTATACAAACCAAGAGACACAAGGTTTTTTTCCAATTAAAAATCATCATAGATTTCTTAGATTTTTCCGCTTCATTTGACTAACTATGAGTCTACGGCCACCATAAATTTTTAATTATTCCAGTGCGAGGTCCATCTCTAGCCCTCAGAATCTGACGTCTGTAGACGTCAGATTTTTACGTATACAGATGTCAGATTCTGACGTCTAAAGTCCCGCACTGAGTTGTGTACTTCAGTGTTTATCTGTGCATTTATGTTTAGTTAAGGCCTATACTCTAATAACATTAGATCGTGTCAAATTAATTTCTGTGGATTTTTGCGCTAATAATGCGAGCTCTAATTTATACTCAACGTGAAATATAGTTCACATTTCCCGTATTTTGGGGCCAGTCTTTAAAGGATGTAAGAACGGTTGTGCACGTCATAACTTCTGTAGGTACGTAATCAAGAGATTTGTAATGTCTAAGTCCCAGGAATGATATTAAATACAATAATGAGGAGGTAATACAGCATTTTTATGAAATGATGAGTATCTTATAACATAATTTGAAAGAAAAGAATATTTACCTTGATTGTTTGATTGCTTGATTGATTGCTTGATTGATTGCTTGATTGATTTATTAATTGATTAATTGATTGATTGATTGATTGACTGATTGCCTGATTGACTGATTGATTGATTGATTGATTGATTGATTGATTGATTGATTGATTGATTGACTGATTGATTGATTGATTGATTGATGATTGATTGATTGATTGAATGATTGATTTATTGATTGATTGATTTATTGATTTATTGATTGATTGATTGATTAAATGATTGATTGATTGATTGATTGATTGATTGATTGATTGATTGATTGATTGATTGATTGATTAATTGATTGATTGATTGATTGATTGATTGATTGATTGATCGGTTGATTGATCAAACAATCGATCGCCGATCGATCGATCGATCGATCGATCGATCGATCGATCGATTGATTGATCGATCGATTTATTTGAATAATTTGATTTAATTGATTAATTATTTGATTGATTGATTGATTGATTGATTGATTGATTGATTGTTTGATTGATTGATTAATTTATTGATTGATTGATTGATTGATTGATTGATTGATTGATTGATCAATCGATCGATCGATCGATCGATTGATTGAATGATTAATCGATTGATTGATCGATCGATCGATCGATCGATCGATCGATTGATTGATTGATTGATTGATTGATTGATTGATTGATTGATTGATTGATTGATTGATTGATTGATTGATTGATTGATTGATTGATTGATTGATTGATTGATTGATTGATTGATTGATTGATTGATTGATTGATTGATTGATTGATTGATTGATTGATTGATTGATTGATTGATTGATTGATTGATTGATTGATTGATTGATTGAACAATGGGTGTAAGCCATACTTTCTCTTTCACAATGATTGTAAGAAATTCTTTTTTTTTCACAATTATTGGTGCAATCTCTAGTTTTTGTTCTATTTTTTTTCAAACAAAATATGTGTATGTTTCCTGATGTATGTATTGCGTGTGTTAAGCACGAGCACTAGACCATATTCATTTTATTGCATTTTCCAGTTTATGATTATCTAGATCAGAAATACATCGTCTCCTTGCATAGGAAATGGTGTATCTGTCGGTTTGTAATGTGGCAGATACACCCTTTTATATCCGAGGGACGATATATTTCTTTTGATTTACCACACAACCAGGAATATTTCAACAATTTGCTTTCTAGTAAAGACATTTATACCTTCGAAGATATCATGCAGTCTGTACATTTATCATGCATTTAAATGCAGAAAGATTAAATAGCTTTAAACGTTGATTCGATTGTTTAATGTTGATACATCTATAATTTCAACATGTAGTTAAAGGAGTAGTCCACTGTGTACGATCAGCGGGACATATTTGTACCCAGAAAGCACCACGTTGATTACAGATATAGAGGTAACTGGAGTACAAATAAAGTACATCTAAAACCAGAAACGTACATAGAGTGGTCCATAGCTCCGGGGCACACAATGCATTGTTATTTGTATATTTTTTCCGTGGGCACGTGGTCCGTGGGCACAATGAATAAATGATTTCGTATTAGTATTCCAGCTTGGGTATAAAGTTTAATCCCCCTCAGACAAGACAGACTTGGGGTGTGTTTCTAAATGAGATGTCACTGTTATTCAAGGTCAAGGTCGCAGCGAAGATGTCTGATTTGTTTGGTCATTCCCCCTGGCGGTCATGGCCTTAACTAACACCTTGCACCACAGTATGCTTACTTAGTTTTATATGGAATACAAATCGTATTTTTCAAACAATTTTTAAGGATTATAATTTAAACTTTATTTTTATTATTTTAACCCTTGTGTTGCCAGGACCATTTATACACGATTTCCAGGCAGTTTAAAACCGGAATAAATAGTACTGAATTAAAGTTGAGTTATAAATATTGCTGTTTAACCCTTTCACCACTGAAGCCCGTTTTTATGTGCTGAATGCCATAGCATTTCATTTCATTCCCGACAGAGATTTAACCTGCTAATAAACAGACTAAAAACGACTATAGTTTTAGCGCTTATAGGGTTAAGCAAGACTACACATATTATATGCATTCGCCCAAAATGGTGTCTGATATTTTTCACTTTTCTTTGGTTACTTTTCTCCTGTTACTTTTTCTCCGTCAAGATAAAAGAAATTAAAAGACCCACTTTTCTAGTACGCATTTAAATAAATATCTTGATATTGAAATTTTGCAAGCATTATGTTCTAGTCAATTGATTAAACAGGAATAAAGTTATTGGTTCGCTGTCTATATCACGTTATTACATCTTATTTAGCATTTTATTACATGTCAAATGCTTTAATGTTGAAGATATAAAATACTTTTTAACGATTTTTAGGACAGTTGACAAAATGAGTAGAAACTTATTGTTTGCAAAATGTCTTAAAAATCGCAGATTTAATTTGTAGCAATACTCTACCTTCAAATGAACTGTGGGCGATCACGTTAATGGCGGCCTGGTGGTTACAAAGTGCCTTTATATCCAGTTTACTAGACAGCTCCCTTCAGGCTCAGAGAAAAAGAGTCCAGGGATTGATGCAAAGTGACAGGCGTGGACCAAACAGTAACCATGGCAACTGACAGATAGTCAATATACGCTGCAGAGGAGTGTTCCCAATGCTGGTTTGATGTTGATGCAACTTCTTTGACGCCGGCCCAACATTAAACCAACAGTCCGTTGTTGAGTTGGTAGCCGCTGCCGAATCTCCAGGGGCCGAGGGCGGGACCGACGGCATATGGGGTCGACTTCACCAACAATAATATAAATACGAAACCTGAGTCTTAATCAGTGATTGTCTGGGGTTGTAGTCTCAGAAAATCCTAAATCTCAATCAGGCAAGTCTGATTTAAAGCTTTTTCTACACTTATAATGTGTGTTTCTAGTTTCCATTAATTTGAGCTGGAATGCTTCAAATGAATTCCAATGCTTCAAATGACTCCAAATGCTTCAAATGACTCCAAATGCTTCAAACGACTTCGACGGCTTCAAATGATAAAAAATATTTATATTTCTATGAAAAATTCACTCTCTGGAATATACTTTTTTCATTAACTCAGAAGTAACTTTTTTTTTTAATTTGTGTAGAATTTGGTTGTATTTGAAACAAGATCAAAATATTAATACATAATAATATGAGCAGTCAGAACAAGGATTAAAATCACTGATTAAAACAACTGTCAACTTAGAAAAAACGAGTGGCCAGGTTTAATTAGCAAAGCACTAATCAGCAGGTATTAGCTGATTCCATGGAGGAAATGTGCCGGCTCTAATCAACCCTTTAAGCCCCTTGTCGCGTTCATTCACCACATGAAATATTTTAAATAAAATTCATTGACTATAAACTGGCATAAACCAAAACAATGAGGAGGTTCATCTAATCGTAGTGAACCTTTAAAGAGATGAAATACTTTCGTATAAACCATAGAAACCAAAGGTCTATTTGAAATCCTTATAAATGTCCTAGATAGCTCTTTCTGATTCATTTGAATTACTATGTTTAATACAGGTCTATGGTCATTATAAATAGTTTTACTATTACATCAGTGCGGGGAGGATCGACTATAGACACTGGCCCAACATTTAAACAACATTCGATCATATCAGAAGACGCGTGACATTAACACAATGCTGGTTTAATGTCAGCCCACGGTCTGTGCCGCTGGCCCTGCATTAAACCAGCATTAACTTAACATCCAGTATTTTCTGAGTTTCAGTCGCATGTTTGTAGTTGACAATTCGTGTTAATTAATAACCTATGTAAAGTAACAATTTGTAACTAAACCTGCGTCTATGATCAAACCACGCAAGTCAGGGTCTGGCATGAATGGTAATTAATACATGGTGCAATCTAACGCGCACAACATTACCAGTCACAGATTGGCCCAGTCTACATATTATACGTTCTCTATGGACTATTCAAGTCAGAAAAACTACGCCCCAGGTTTTTACAAAGAAATAATTGAACAAATATATTTTACAATTCCTAAACCGCTTTCTCCCTTTCGTGAGAACAATATTCGACATTTTTATTAAGCCTTAAAGCCCTGAAATATTGTTATACAAACCAAGAGACACAAGGGTTTTTTTTCAATTAAAAATCATCATAGATTCAAACCAAGAGACACAAGGGTTTTTTCAATTAAAAATCATCATAGGTTTCTTAGATTTGTCCGCTTCATTTGAATAACTATGTTACGAGTCTACGGCCACCATAAATTTTTAATTATTTCGGTGCGAGGACCATCTCTAGCCCTCAGAATCTGACGTCTGTAGACGTCAGAATTTGACGCATACAGATGTCAGATTCTGACGTCTAAAGTCCCGCACTGAGTTGTGTACTTAAGTGTTTATCTGTGCATTTATGTTTAGTTAAGGCCTATACTCTAATAACATTAGATTTCGTGTCAAATTAATTTCTGTGGATTTTTGCGCTAATAATGCGAGCTCTAATTTATACTCTACGTGAAATTTAGTTCACATTTCCCGTATTTTGGGGCCAGTCTTCAAAGGATGTAAGAACGGTTGTGCACGTCATAACTTCTGTAGGTACGTAATCAAGCGATTTGTAATTTCTAAGTCCTAGAAATGATATTAAATACAATAATGAGGAGGTAATACAGCATTTTTATGAAATGATGAGTATTTTATAACATAATTTGAAAGAAAGAATATTTACCTTGATTGTTTGATTGCTTGATTGATTGGTTGATTGATTGGTTGATTGATTAATTGATTGACTGATTGCCTGATTGATTGATTGATTGATTGATTGATTGATTGATTGATTGATTGATTGATTGAGTGATTGAGTGATTGAGTGATCGATTGATTGATTGATTTATCGATTGATTTATCGATTGATTTATCGATCGATCGATCGATCGATCGATCGATCGATCGATCAATTGATTTATCAATCGATTTAATTGAATAATTTGATTTAATTGATTGATTGATTGATTGATTGATTGATTGATTGATTGATTGATTGATTGATTGATTGATTGATTGATTGATTGATTGATTGATTGATTGATTGATTGATTGAATAATTATTGATTGATTGATTGATTGATTGATTGATTGATTGATTGATTGATTGATTGATTGATTGATTGATTGATTGATTGATTGATTGATTGATTGATTGATTGATTTTACAATGGGTGTAAGCCATACTTTCTCTTTCACAATGATTGCAAGTAATTCTTTTTCTTTCACAATTATTGGTGTAATCTCTACTTTTTGTTCTATTCTTTTTCAAACAAAATATAGATTCCACAGTATGTTTCCTGATGTATGTATTGCGTGTGTTAAGCACGAGCACTAGACCATATTCATTTTATTGCATTGTCCAGTTTATCATTATCTAGATCAGAAATACATCGTCTCCTTGCATAGGAAATGGTGTATCTGTCGGTTTGTAATGTGGCAGATACACCCTTTCATATCCGAGGGACGATATATTTCTTTTGATTTACCACACAACCAAGAATCTTTCAACAATTTGCTTTCTAGTAAAGACATTTATACCTTCGAAGATATCATGCAGTCTGTACATTTATCATGCATTTAAATGCAGAAAGATTAAACAGCTTTAAACGTTGATTCGATTGTTTAATGTTGAAACATCTATAATTTCAACATGTAGTTAAAGGATTAGTACGCTGTGTACGAACAGCGGGACACATCTGTACCCAGAAAGAACTGATCACAGAAATAGATGCAACTGGGGTACAACTAAAACCAAAAACGTACATAGAGTGGTCCATAGCTCCGAGGCACACAAGGTCTCACCACCCCAAATGCCGCTCCCATTGAAATACATGTAAGGTGCCACAATTCCATGGGCCGATTTAACCTCTTTTCGACAATATCCACATGTAGTGTCGCATATCATGACAAAACCTGATCTGTCCTTTTTCAAAAACAGGTCCGATATATGTTTGGTAGCCAGACAGATTTTGAGCTACAGTCCATGTCGTGTATAAAGGTCAGAACAGCTAAAAATTAGCTGTTATTTTTACCCTCTTTTACAGACCAGACACACATCCTTTCAACCCACTGTACCCCTGCGAGATTATCATGAAACAGTTATATCTGATATCCTACATGACGGGAACAACGTGTGCTTTTTAAATATTCACAAAATTATAACCTGTTTGTATTTGTTTTTAATTCAACAGAGGTTAGAACAGAAACATTAACAATATTTTGTGTCATGATTCCTTTATTAGTAGACACCTGACGGGATTTTGGCTTATTTAGGGTGGTGAGACCCCAATGCATTGTTATTTGTATATTTTGTCACAGTCCGTGGGCATAATGAATAAATGATTTCGTATTAGTATTCCAGCTTGGGGTATAAAGTTTAATCCCCCTCAGACAAGACAGACTCGGTATGTCTTTCTAAATGAGATGTTATTGTTATTCAAGGTCAAGGTCGCAGCAAAGATGTCTGATTTGTTTGCTCACTCTCCCCTCCCTGGCGGTCATGGACTTAAGTAACACATTGAGCCATAGTACTTAGTTTTATATGGAATAAAAATCGTATATTGCAAACAATTTTTAAGAAATATAATTTACACTTTGGTTTTATTATCTTAACCCTTGCAACGCAGGGATCGACTTCAGTCGTCAGAATCTGACGTCTGTAGACGTCAGATTCTGACGACTAAAGTCTATCACCACACTGTAATGGTAAAAATATTTCTAATGGCCGTAGACCCCTAACATAGGTATTCAAATGAATCAGATAGAGCTAACTAAGTCATTTATGATGATTTCAAATTGAAAAAAACACATTTGGTTGAAATATTTGTTACAAATTAATTCAGCGCTCTAAGGGTTAAGACCGAAATAAATGGCACTGAATTGGTTAACCTTTGAAGCTCTATATTATAAAATTTAAATTTTCACCCACTTGAAGTTGTGTTTCGCTATCGCGACACACAACTTCAAGTGGGTGGAAATTGCTAATATTTGTTTAATTTGAGACGAAAGATTTCTAAATCTTGATGTTTAAACAACCATTTCATTCCTAGTAACTGTGATTTAACCTGATAATAAAACAGATTATAATCAAGTATAGCGATCAAATGGTTAAAATAGATTACGAGTGATTCTCAGTTTATAAAATAATTTAACTTTGGAGATGCTGATTTTTCATAAATTCAAATATTTTTCATTCAATTGAAATTGTGTTAGCAATTCACCTTGAAATTATGAAAATTAGAAACAAAAAAACGCAGCCACACAAGAGTTGAAATGCATTAACAAGACAGAATGCCTAATTTAAGTACGTATAATCTAGCACTAGTCACTGACCCACCGCTGTCTCAATGCTGGACCATCATCTTCAATTCTGGGCCAATATTGAAAGTGCGTTGGGTCATCGTCTGGTGTCAACTGGGTCGGATAGTGATACATCATCCTAGCATGGATCATAGATCCAGCATTGGTTTGAAATACACAATGTGTTTTACGAGTTTTTCAGAATAATTGATAAATGACTAGAAACAAATATTGCTAAATTTCATTAAAATCGCAAAAAAAATCACCAAAAAGCTAGATTTCATTTGTAACCGCTAAATCAACTGTGGGCGATCACGTTAATGGCGGCCTCGTGTTTTGTAAGTGCATTTATGTCCAGTTTTCTAGACAACTCCCTTCAGGCTCGGAGATAATGAGTCCATGGATTGATGCAAAGTGACAGGCGTGGACCAAACTGTAGCCATGGCAACTGACAGATAGTCAATATACGCTGCAGAGAAGTGGGCCCTATGTTGGTTTAATGTTAGTCCAGCGTCTGTGACGCCGGGCCAACATTAAACCAACAGTCCCTTATTCAGTTGGTAGCCGCTGCCGAATCTCCATGGGCCGAGGGCGGGACCGACGGCATATGTGGCCGAATTCACCAACAATAATATAAATACGAAACCTGAGTCTTAATCAGTGATTGTCTGAGGTTGTAGTCTCAAACAATACTAAATCTCAATCAGGCAAGTCTGAATTAAAGCTATTTTAAATGTGTGTTTTTTTCCTTCATTTGACGCTGGATGGCTTCAAATGAAGGAAAATGCTTCAAATGACAAAAAATGTTTGAAATGACTCCAAAAGCATCAAATGCTTCAAATGACTTCAACGGCTTCAAATGACAAAAATTAGTTATATTTCTATAAAAAATACACTCTCTGAATTGTTTTTTTCTATTAAAGAAGCATCCACCATATATCTTTAATTTCAGTCGAATTTGGTTGGATTTGAAACTACCTCTAAGCATTATTACATAATAATATAAACGGGCAGAACAAGGAATAAAATCACCGATGGAATCGACTGTCAAGTCGGAAAAAAACGAGTGTCCAGGTTTAATTAGCAAAGCACTAATCAGCAGGTATTAGCTGATCACATGGAGGAAATGTGCCGGCGCTAATGAACCCTTTAAGCCCCTTGTCGCGTTTATTCACTACATGAAATAAAATTCATCGACTACAAACTGGCATAAAGCAAAAGAATGGGGAGGTTCATCTAATCGCAGTGAACCTTAAACCCTTTAAGTCCTCACGATGCATTAAAGCATCATTTTACATCCCTGAAAACAGACTTATTCTCCTACAACTAGGGGTTTTAGAGCGAAAATTTCCATGAAACTGGTTTACCAATACATGGCAATTTTCTTTAATTTTTAAACCACATCAAGTCATCTTCATCCACTACAAGTCGGGAATTGCGACAGCAATTCGCGGCTTGTAGTGGATGAAGACGACAATGGTAAATTCAGGCTTGAAAGGGTTAAGCCCCTCGTCCCGTTTATGTACCCCATGACATATTTTAAATACATTTCATTCAACCCTTAAAGCGCGGTGATCGCCTTTAGACGTCTAATGTCGACAATAATGGTATACTTTTTATTTCATAATGAGTGTACGCCATATTTTTGTTTCACAATGATATAAGCTATAGGCCTACTTTATCACAAATATATATATTCCAAAACATGTCACGTGATGTATGTCTTGAATTATTTTTGTAAAAAAACATATAGACTCAAGGGGTTTTTCTATTTAAAATCATCATAAATGTCTTAGCCAGCTCTTTCTGATTCATTTGAATATCTATGTTATGGGTCTACGATCATTATAAATATTTTTACTCTTACAGTGCGGGGATCGACTTTAGACGTCATAATCTGACGTCTACAGACGTCAGATTATGACGACTAAAGTCTATCCCCGTGCTGTAAGGGTTAACCCTTCCAACACTGAAATATTTGTATACAAACCATGGAGACCTAAGGTTTTTCTAACATTTCGTTGTTTTTAGCCAAGCGGCGGAATACCATACTTGTGGCGGTATTTGTATTCAGTCCAATCTAAGATAATATCAAAAAGTATCCTAGATCATACTGACTGTTGTCTGACCTACTTAGAATTACTTTACTATAATTGAAGCTTAACCCTTACTGCGCGGGGATCAACTTTAGACAACAGAATCTGACGTCTGTAGACTTCAGATTCTGACGTTTAAAGTCGATCCCCGCGCCGTAAGAGTAAAAATAATTCTAATGATCGTAGACTCATAACATAGGTGTTCAACTGAATAGGAAAGAGCTAACTAGGATATGTATGATGATTCCAAATTGAAAACACCCTTTGGTCTTCATGGTTAAAGCAGCCCCTTGGGATGACATCAATTTTCGTTTTTAGTTCCGTACTGAAGTAGTGTATCCCACGGATCATGTTTTTATTTTTTTCAGAATTTTCATCTTTTTACAAATAATTTTAATCAACATTTCTCTGAAACCAGAAGTAACCCAAACAAACTATTTGTATACCCGAGGACGATTGAATGTTTTCACAGCATTGGGCCACATGCTGATGGCATCGGCCCAGCGTTGGGTAGACAATCAGTGCTGCAGGTGTGTCCTCCGTGTCCTGACTATAAGACACCAATTAGCGGCGACTGGTTTGATCTTACCGTCTGATACGTGGGAATATGTGATCTAAAGTGCTGAATATTGCTGACTTGTTTTGTTTACATGGCAATATACGACCTGGAAATACAACTATTTCACTCTTTTTCAGTGCTTCAAAATAGTTTTTGGACTTTTTCGTATTTTCAGTCAAGATCAGTAGGCTATATAGCTTCATATAAATTAAATTTTCAAAATTGACAACATTGAAAATGTCTCATCCCAAGGTGTCCCTTTAATGAAAAAATAATTCAGCTTTGTGAGGTGTAATACTCTCTAATAATACATCGTTGTCTGAATATTGGATCAAGTATCGATCGTAAGGGTTGCCAAAATCTTGGAACGAGTATCGTAACGGTCAGGGCTGTCTCGTTCAGTTACAGCCCTGACCGTTACGATAGACCCCTAATTGTTCCAATATTCAGACAACGATGTCTTATTCTGTTTATTAAACATATGAACAGCCATGACAGATAGCCTACATTACCTCTCAATTCTTCACCGTCTCCAAAAACATGAACAATTATCTTGTGGCTCCTATTCATGATTGTCGTGCTTGTAGGCCTATATATATAGGCTTCTAAGACTTGCAGATAGGCTAACCAGCTAGCCCGGCGCAGTTGCGGTCTATGCCTATAGTCTAGAAACGGGGTCAGTCTGGACGCGAAAGTTCAGAGGTTGATCTGTAGGACCATGTCAATTCCTGTCTAGACAATATAGGCCTACACCTGTACACACGTGTAGGTCAGGAAGTGCACACCTACACAACATGCCTACACGCGACGTAGGCCTACGTAGCGTCACTGCCACAGCGACGGCACCATCCAGATAGACTACCCATCAACAACACTACACTTGAGCTCCATTTGAAAAGTCGCTTAAGGCACTTATGATAAAATCTGTCGTCAAAATGTGTTCTTAAACAGTGATTATGTCGCAAGAAACAAGATTAAATAGAGCGCATATTATTAATTAATAATACACGGTCACGTGATTAAACCAATAATTGCACGATGATAAGCTTGATAACACTTTGGCTACGTTCATAATAAGTGATATTTGCACGACTGGTAAGAACACATAGTTTAATAAAAACTGTATAATCTATCAAAATAGGGTTATTTTTGAAATGTTACAAATGGGTGTTTAATAAAATCAGGACTTTGTAATTTCACCTTGATGTGAGAATGGCGAATGGACCAGTCGGGTGCTGGAGGGTTATTAATCCTTTCAATCCTGAATTTACCATATTCATCTTCATCCACTACAAGCCGCGAATTGCTGTCGCAATTCTCGGCTTGTAGTGGATGAAGATGATTTGATATTGGGTGAAAAATTAAAGAAAATGGCCATGTATTGGTAAACCAGTTTCATGAAAATTTTCATTCTAAAACCCTTGGCTGTAGGGAAATTAAGTCTGTTTTGAGGAATGTGAAATGATGTTTTGATGCATCGTGAAGGCTTAAAGGGTTAATATAGAATTGTGGGATCAGTATGCTCAATAAATCAAACGTGTAGACGTCTGCCTGTTTCAAATGTGATATTTTTGCAAATCTTGATGTTTCAACACATATTTCGTTTCCAATACCTGTGCCTTAGCCTGCTGATAAAACAGATTACAAGCGAGCTTAGCTGGAGGGTTCAATATTACACCAATATGATCCGGAGTGTACATAAAGTTTTTACCGATCTAATTTAATTAAAGCAGCATACTGGCCCAGGCTAAAATCATCAAAAAATCGGTGATTTTATTTTGGCTTCTTAATATGACCATATGATTATTTTACCTCGATCCACAAAAATTACTCGGCTAGAAATGATACTTATATTTATAATGGTCGTAGAGACATAGACTCATCAGACATTAAGTCAAACGAGGCGGAAATAGCTAAATGAGTCGTTATTTTGGGACATGTTTCTTTAAAAAATCAATGGTCATGTTAATCTGGCTGCTAACATTTTTCATTTAAACCTAGATTTCTAGCGCAATGTTTTGGTCATATTTTTCAGATATATTGGTGCTTTATTTGATTTGAAACTTTTCAACCATTTAACTGTTATTCGGAATGAAATAAGCGTTTAGATAACATGATTTTCAAACGTTTGGTCAAATTAAACAAGACGTTTTGTTCCGCTACAGCGACACACACCTTAATGTGGTGGAAAGTTACTCATATTTGTTAAATTTGAGATGTTTAAACACCACAACAGTCATATTAACCTGCGAATAAAACAGATTAAAAATGACTTTAATCGTGCCTAGCGCCTAACCCTTTCAGCGTGGGGACCATTTTCAGGGGTGGGCAGGCGAAATGAGTCCTGTCGCCACAAATGGCTACTTTTTGGTGCTCTGAATGGTCATTTTGTAATATTTACATTACAGATATTTTGCTTCTGTCGCCACATGTGGCGATGTGGCGACCACTTGCCCACCTCTGATTTTTATACGTATAAAGATGG
The DNA here is from genome assembly GCA_964017125.1 of Flabesymbios commensalis. Lineage (NCBI taxonomy): Eukaryota > Metazoa > Annelida > Polychaeta > Terebellida > Flabelligeridae > Flabesymbios > Flabesymbios commensalis. Next base: position 4,092,238 of record OZ024909.1, on the reverse strand, counting down.
TCCCCGTAATGAAAAAAATTAAAAAGTATTTAATGGCCAAAGACCCATAACATTGGTATTCAAATAATTCGGAATGAGCTAACTAAGACATTCATGATGATTTCAAAATTGAAAAAAAACCTTTGATCTCTATGGTTTATACAAACATATTTCAGTGCTGCAAGAGTTAAAGGGTTGCCATAAGGTAAGGTATCATCTATAAATCTGACAGTCTAGAAGGTAATAACAGGAACGTCTGCTCCACGGCAAATTGGATGCTTCAGCACCTAGCTATTAGGCTACCAATGGAGCCTGTGATGACCTACAGATAGAATCACAGGTTTGGATGATCTGTCTGCTGACTGTATTAGTAGTCAGAGCATGTGAGGAAAGGTCGTAATAATAGTCAAACCATCAGATTGGTATGTGGTATCAGACATCACACATGAGATGCACTTCTCATGTTATGTACAACGTGTTCAGCTACTTATTTACCAGCCTTTGACGGCAACCCTACTTCAAGCCGTGTCGTCCTCTCCGAGGTCGTGGATGGATGTATTTGCTTCACCCGAAAAATCCAACATGGCGTTGACTGAGAGCGAGCCCGACCCCAAGGCCCGAAAAATGTCCATAAATTCTTGTTGACTGTGCGACCTTTGAGCTGAGTATGCAGGCATGTAACTGAAATGATACTGATTCTAAAAAAACTATTTTCGACCTGATTATTTAAGAGGAAGTCTTAGATATGACCGTCCTAAGAAATGTCCCACGATTTTGTACGCGTTCAACCTGTGGCTGAAACCTGTGTCAGCTGCGGGGCTACCCAACATACACTAGACGTTCAGTGGGAAGGGGGGGGCACACCCGGCGCCCCCGCCCCCGAGTTCGGCGTCCAAAAAAAGTATTTGGAGAGAAATATGCTCGAATGCATCATTTGATGGCTTAGATTTAAAAAAAAATCCGGCAGAGCATGCCCCTGACCCCTTCAGAGCATATAAGACGCTGTGTTAGCTGTGGTGTGTATAAATTCTAGTAAAAATCCGCCCCTCCCCCCCCCCGTCTGTCAGTTCCTGGATCCGTCACTGACGTTGTGCCAATGTTAGTTTGATGTTGGGTCAGCGTCGCATTAAACCAGCATTTGTACAACCTCTCGTGTTTGCTGTGAACTCTATCACTGTTACATAAGTAGCCAGTAAACCACACGTCTTGGTGACGGAGACGTCTTATTGGAGTCTTGGTGTGGACAACGTCTGCAGTACGTCAGACAGACGTTCTGAGAACATGAGTCGTTTTTAGAACGTCTGGAAAGTATCTCCCCAACGTCTTGGTACAGTGACCATTATGATAATTCGAAAAGAAAACGAATACGTCACCAAAGCATCTTTAAAGCGTCTTTAAAACGTGATGCTTTTACGCATTTGAGCAGGGTTTTTTCTAAAACGTCTGTAAAACGTTTTGGTACCGTAACCATTATGATAATTCGAAAAGAAAACGAATACGTCACCAAAGCATCTTTAAAACGTCTTTAAAACGTGATGCTTTTATGCATCTGAGTAGGTTTTGCTTCTAACACGTCTGTAGAACGTTTTGGTGCAGTGACCATTGTGATAATTTGAAAAGGAAACGCACACGTCACCAACACATCATCATAACGTGATGATTTTATGCATCTGAGCACGGTTTTTCTTAACACGTCTTTAAAACGTTCTGGTATAGCCATACCAGTAAACCCATGACATTGAATCTTGTGACCCGTGACATTGAATCTTGTGACCCATGACATTGAATCTTGTGACCCGTGACATTAAATCTTGTGACCCGTGACATTGAATCTTGTGACCCGTGACATTGAATCTTGTGACCCGTGACATTGAATCTTGTGACCCGTGACATTGAATCTTGTGACCCGTGACATTGAATCTTGTGACCCGTGACATTAAATCTTGTGACCCGTGACATTGAATCTTGTGACCCGTGACATTGAATCTTGTGACCCGTGACATTGAATCTTGTGACCCGTGACATTGAATCTTGTGACCCGTGACATTGAATCTTGTGACCCGTGACATTAAATCTTGTGACCCGTGACAATAAATCTTGTGGGAATCTTACCCCAGCAAACACGACACGTTAAAACAACGATGTTTTAATATTGGTCCATCGTCTGCGACGCTGGCCCAACATTAAAACAGCATTGTTTCAACGTGTCGTGTTTGCTGGGACTTAACAAGACGGTCCCCACACTGAAAGAATAGACTGCTTGCACGAGCTTGCGCAGTGAACAATTATCTGATTAAAACAGTTCAGAGTTGCTCACTGTGTGGCGTGTAGTCATTGATAAGTGTGTAAAAGTTGTCTGATTAAAACAGTTCAACGTTGCTCACCGTGTGGCGTGTTGTTATTGAAAAAGGTGTATTAAAATATTTCTTATGGTCATAGTCCCATAACATAAGTATTCAAATGAATCAGAATGAGATAACTAAGATATTTATGATGATGTCACTTTGAAAAAACCCTTTATTTCCCATGGTTTATACAGAGAGGGACATGGCGCAATGGTTAAAGCGTGGCGCTCTGCCGATGTCGCTGCCTGCCGTGCGGTTTCGAATCCCGCTTGGTGCAGGATATTCATAGAAATATCATGTTTCTCCCCTCTCAATCTTGGGACATTGTTAAGATGGTGTGTCCTTGGGCAAGACACTTCACCCTCAAATGCTTCACTTCACTCAGGTGGAAATGAGTACCTGGTAGGACAGAGATGGCTATGTGTACGATAAGTTCAATGTGCCGAAACGGCTGCAGGACTGTATGCTCCTCGGGGAGTTGAAATGGCACACGAATGAACAGGTCCAGTGACCAGGGGGTAAAATGTAAAGTCCGATGATAGGTCTTCAGACTTGATATCATACTATAAAAAACCTGCACCTTTACCTTTCTATACAAAATAATTCGGCGTTGTAACGGTTAATAGCGCAAAAACGGGTTCACGTGTCATCAGCATGCAATGGTGAAAGATAGGTGACACTGCTGTTTAGATAATCCCTACTATATATGCACATCTTCTCTGAAACATTGTTCTGAGTAAATTAATCACACAACAGGAGGACGACTGTAATCAATATAGATGTGATTTCTGAAAGTTCATTAACCCTTTCAAGCCTTTGAGTTTCATGGAAGTTTTCATTCTAAAAACGCAGTTGTAGGAAAATTACGTCTGTTTTCAGGGATGGAAAATGATGCTTTAATGCATCGTGCGGGCTTGAAGGGTTAAGTCAGCTCTAACCATAAACACGCTCCAGCATTGTTGATGCGTCACAAATATCACACTCAGTCTGGGCGAGTATATATCACACTCTGGGCGGGTATATGGAATGAATAAATAATAATACTTGCCAAATAAGATATAATAAACAAAATCACAGATTTATCTAATTTAATTATTTTTCAGACATTCTAAATCTAGATTAATGATCATATTCACAAAGGATTAACAAGCGTGTTGATTTTAGAGAACTATGAATACAAGTTGTACAGTGATACCTTTACCATCAGCACGATGAGACCAATGAACTTGTTTGTTCATTGTTTAATACTGTTTTACTTCATCTAGCAATACATAGTTAAACAAATAGTTGTTCTTATTTATAAGCAAACAAGCATCAAATGTGTCTGCAGTTGAAAGATCTGCCTGGCAGATTAGAGGGTGACAGGACGGAATCAAATTTCCGCTAACCGTAAAACGATGTATTATTGCCCAGTAAACAAACTGGAAATGCAGTGAACTATAAACTAATAACTGTTTTTAATGCCCCAAGTTAGTATCGTTACAAAGCACAAAAGCGGCTTTCTACACTTCAGTTACATGGTTTAAGTGACATTATAATATAAACTGATGAGACCAATGAACTTGTTTGTTCATTTTTTAATACTGTTATACTTCATCGAGCAATGAATAGTTAAACAAATAGTTGTTCTTATTTAGATTTTACATGTTTTAATGCTAATGCTGGGTCTATGCCGGGCTAATGTATCAGAAACGAAGGCGATACCAGTCATATTCCGCTTGTTTTAATGGTAAATTACACTGCCCTTCAAAGCTAAAGGCTTTTGGCTTCCCACGTTAGAATAGTTGACATAACATTGTTATACTAAATATTAACTCAGATTTAGCTTTAAAAAAATGCTATAGCAGCAAAAACGGAAGGTTGATATGAGTTGTTTTTTATCAAACAGTCGCAGGCACGCTTAGCTGACTTCAAGGACCACAGAGACAACTCCATAGCCAGAGGCCATGGATCAATACATCGCATGGAAATATTGGCAGGTAAAGTTAAACAGGGTCGTGGAGAGGAGAGGGTTATTTGAACAATTACCAACTAGACGGGAATTGTGACTTTTCAAGTAACAATAATGTTTGGACTAGGTTTTATGAGTTTTTTGGCAGCCATTTTAAAAAAAAAATTTTATTATTATGACAGATTAATTGGAATTTTATTACTGGGGTTTTTGTCAGCAATTTTGAATTGGAATGGTAAACTTCAGAATTCAGACTTCAAATTTTAGAAATGAGAAGTCTCCACTGAGGTTTTGTATTTTCATATAGATAATAGTATATATTTCTTTGTCAAATTGAAACACATTCAGAGGCCCCCGGTAAACACATTGATTTGTCTCTGTTGGTTGAATGTTGTATCACTGTCTGCAACGCTGCCCCAACATGAAAACAACATTGGATCGACGTGCTTGCTGGAATTACATCCGCTATTTTAATTGTCAAATCTAGCACTTAAAAGATTACTACTGACCATTGTAAGCACTCTGGCCCTACATTGAAACAGCATTAGACAAATGCAATTTGGAGTTACCTCTATTTGGAGACCGCTACCGCGACCCACAACTTCAAATGGGTGAAAATTACTGACATTTGTGCAATATGAATCAGAATAAAGGCCAATGTAGAAAATTCAACCCCCAAATGTTATTGTTTGAAGGCCTAATAAAAATGCTGAAAACGACTATAGACGGCTAGAGCTTCAAGGGCTAACACTTAACCCCTAAAGCGCTGAAATATTTTTATAAAAACCATGAAGATCAAAGGGTTTTTTCAATTTGAAATAATTATAAATGACTTATTCAGCTCTTTCCGATTCACTTGAATACCTATGTTATGGGTCTGAGGCCATTAGAAATATTATGTTTACTCTTTCAGTGCGGGGGTCGTCTTTATACGTCACAATCTGACGTCTACAGACGTCAGATTCTGTCGAATAAAGTCGATCCCCGCGCTGTAAGGGTAAATGCGCGAAGCACGACGAATTAAAACCCACTAGAATCACGACGATAGTGGGTTTAAATTCGTCTTGTTGGCCGATGAAATCACTGTTATTGGGAATGAAATTTGTGTTTAAACATCTAGATTTGCAAATGTTTGTTTGGTTTGAAATTAAACAAATATGGGTAATTTTCACCCACATGAAGTTGTGGGTCGTGGTAGCGAGACACAACTTCATGTGGGTGAAAATTCATTTTGTATTTATTTATCACTTTAACAATATTAATAGACGTGATGTTAGTCAACAGCCGCTATATAAACTCAGGATGAGAGGCCTGCAAAACTTGGGTACTTGCAAATAGTGGGTATTTTTTATTCATTTGAATTGCGTGTCGAGGATTGTCAGTGGGCGGGTGGCGGGGGCGTGTGAACATTGAGAGCTGTAAACAATGTAATTTATTCCTGAAGTGACACCTTTTGATCATTTCCACAATACGGGCTGTAATAGGATGATAGGCACACAGCAAGGGCGGGCTCACAATTAACCTTTAACCCTTTAAGCCCTCACGATGCATTAAAGCATCATTTTACACATCCCTGAAAACAGACCTATTTTCATACAATCAAGGGTTTTAGAATGAACATTTCCATGAAACTGGTTTACCAATAGATGGCAATTTTCTTGAATTTGTCACCCACTTAAAATCATCTTCATCCACTACAAGTCGAGAATTGCGACAGCAATTCGCGGCTTATAGTGGATGAAAATAACAATGGTAAATTCAGGCCTGAAAGGGTTAAAGCGCCGACATATTTTTTTCAAAAACCATGAAGACCAAATTTCAATTTGAAATCTTCATAAATATCTTAGCTGGCTCTTTCCGCTTCATTTGAATACTGGTCTACGGCCATTAGATATGTTTTAATTCTTACTGTGCGGGGACCGAATCCAAATGTCAGAGTCTGACGTCTATAGATTTTTTTCACATTTATTGCCAAATAATTAATAGGTCAATTTGTATATTAACATTAAAATACAAGCCATATGTACTTTGTCGATATGGTTCGTACTTTATTTATTCCTGCTACACATCACATGTACTCCGCTGAAAGGATTAAATAGGAGGTGCTAATCGCCTTGCTTCATAGTGTACAGTAATATAGACAGAACTGCACACTCCAGGCCTTTGAACAGCTTGGAGCACAATATGCACCAACCCGATGACAAACATTCAAACCGACCGGGATTCGAACCAGTACCTCTGCGTTTCGAGCCCAAACCGGATCGAATGAGACATCGGTGCCGCCCATCCAATTTAGAATCTGAAAAAATGGGTTGAGGACCCCCTGACTCCCCCTCTGGATCTGCCCCTGCACCTGAGACTCACAGTAGGCCCTCAGTGTACCCACAGAGTCTGAACCTAAAATCTGCAATGTATCTATTCCTTAAGTAAAAAGCGGATTGAGTACCCCCCCCCCCCCGACCCTCTGGATACGCCCCTGTACACGAGACAGTAGGACCCACATTGTCTGAACCTAGCATCTGTAATGTATCTATTCCTTAAGTAGACTTTGTCCCGCATCTGTCAGGATCTACGTTGCCATGGTGATACCCTACTCATCCATCATGGCCACGGAATGACAAAAAATGAAGACGAATTATGATCCCATCGAATTGGTGTAGCGTTTTCTAATCTGCGAGTGGACGATGGACCAATGTCATTTAACCCTCTAGGCTCCAGGGTATTCTGATCTCCTTTTTATTCACCTTAACCCTTGGAAGGCTAAAATATTTTTGTATAAACCATGGAGACCAAAGAGTTTTTTCGATTTGAAATCATCATAAATGTCTTAGCTCGCTCTTTCCGATTCATTTGAATATCTATGTTATGGGTCTACGGCCATTATAAATATTTTTAATCTTACAATGCGGAGATCGACTTTAGACGTCATAATTTGACGTCTTTAGACGTCAGATTCTGACGTCTAAGAACGTTAGATTCTGACGCCTGCCGCGATTAATAAATGGCCTGATTTGATAAAACACACAAGTATAAGATCTCAAATAAAAGCTGAGAACCTCTTTATTATGACGGATTATACTAATTATTATTCAATTCATCCTTACAGCGCTGAAATAATTTTGCATAAATCACGTCAATAGTCAAAGTCAAAGGGTTTATTTCAATTGGAAATTATCATAAATGTCTTAGATAGCTCTTTCCGCTTCATTTGAATATCTATGTTATGGGTCTACGAACATCTTTATTATGACGGATTACACTATTTATTATGCAATTAATGATATTAAAAAAATGTGGATTTATATGTGGATTAAAATCAACCGTACAAACGGTCCCTTTAACCCTTTCACCGCCAAATTATTCAATTTGAATTTTCACTCACTTAAAGTTGTGTCTCGCTGTCGCGATCCACAACTTCAAGTGAGTGAAAATTATTCAGATTTGACAAAATGGAGGTCAACTGTTTTCAAAATATTGCTGATTGATGTCACATTTTATCTGTAACGTGTTTAAAAGGTGGTACTTAAAGTGCTAATAGAAAATAAAAACCCGAATATATGCGGCACCGGCGGTTAAAGGGTTAACCCTTTCAAGCCTCACTTCAAGCCTCACTTCATCCACTAAAAGCCGAGAATTGTAGTGGATAAAGATGACTGGAAGTAGGTAATAAATTAATGAAAATTACCATGTATTCGTAGAACAGTTTCATGGAAATTTATCTTCTGAAACCCTTTGTTGTAAGAAACAATATTATGTTTTCAATGATGTAAAATGATGCTTTAATGCATCGTGAGGGTAAAAGCGCACATACCCTGCATTTTATTCACAACATTATATATATTTTATTGAACTAAGCACTACATTAAAACACTACATTTTCATCCATTTAAGGTTGTGTCTCGCTACCGCGAACCACAACTTCGAGTGGCTTACTCAGATTTGTTTATAGTCAGATTCCCATTTTTATCGTGGTGAATGATCTTCGCTGAATTCTCAGTCAATTCTAAACCATGACAATTTTACAAGCACAATTTTCCAACGATGAAGCGACTACTCTGAAATTGTATTGAAAAATATTATATAGTTTAAAAGTTAGTCTATTTGACATGTAGTAAAAAAATTAAAATGTCGCCTTCTATAAATCCATTAGCTTCGTCTCAGAATTTAATTACATTTTCAGCGTAGTGCCCCCATGACTAGACAAAAATAGTGTGCACAAAATTGAAAACTGGTTTACAATTGACTGAGGAATCAGTGAAATTAATTTACCCTTGTCAATGAATTTAATGTGAATCTGACGAAAATTTGCTACCAAACATTTGCAAATCATGATGTTCAAGCACTGTTTTTAAATAACTATGATTTACCTGCTGATAAAACAGACTAAAGACAAAAAAAGCCGTTTTATTAACTATCGATAAAATCTCCAAAGCTCTTGAGAGTGCAACGTAAATCAGTAAGAATCACGTTGAATGAATGAATGAATGAATGAATGAATGAATGAATGAATGAATGAATCAATCAATCAATCAATCAATCAATCAATCAATCAATCAATCAATCAATCAATCAATCAATCAATCAATCAATCAATCAGATGAGCAAAATGAAACAGATATACTCTTCTAGTTTTAGACTCTAAAACTGGAAAAGCGCATATAGTTCATTTCATTTCAAATTAGAGAGCGTGTCTGTCCAGTTGTTTTACCTTTAACTCTCTGTCTACGACCTATTTCTACTCTCAAAGGTAAAATTCCACAACAAAATTAAACAACAATACGTCTATGAGGTTTGTGTAATAAAGTGGAAACATAATCTGCTTTTGCAAAATTTTCTTTGATGGTGATATATTTTCTCAATTTAGGTTTATTTGAAATGTCTCGCTTCCAATCTTGCTCCACCAGTAAAATAGTTTTATATTTCACATTTGTGTTGAAATTTTTTTTTTACCTTGTAAGACCACTTGATATCCACATAATAACATGTGCTTTTAAAAAGCTTCTTATGTCAGTGCTTAGTAAATTGATTTTAAGTGTAAGTATGATTAGATTATGGATATTTTAATTTGTATATACCATTTACGCAATAATATCACAATTATTAAAACTGTATTGTACTATTGAATGCAAGTATCTTTGCTAATAGGCATGTGTATGCACCTTGTATAAATATATTTTATTAAATAATAAATAAATAAAAGTTGCTGATCACGACAATAACTTTACAAGGAACATGACGCGTTCAATCTATGTCGGCTTAAGATTTGGACGGCGTCGTAGACTCGCGCTGAGCATTCAGCCGACATAAATTCAATCATGCTTTGATGTTGGATCAGTTAGTTTCTGGTGGGTGGAAATTCAAATTATTCAAATTGGAGCGCACAGTGTTAAACACAGGGCTTTACAATCACAGGACCTGCGCTCTAATTTATTCTTGCAGGAAAAAAACTAAGATCGGTTGTAATCCGAGATGTCTGATTTGTCCGAAGGTCTCTGTCGTTCCCGAAACACGAGGTAACTACCCGATGCTGGATTAAGGCTGGGCCATCGTTGCAGATGATGTGCTAACATTAGGCCAGCATTGTATCGACATCTCATGTCTTTCTAAATGTGTTCGTACCAGACATATATTTATCCCTTAAATCGCTAAGTTCTCCCCTTTTGATTATCACCCACTTGAAGTTGTGTCTCGCTACCGCGATCCACAACTTCAAGTGGGTGAAAATAACTTAAATTTGTTTTATTTGAGACCACTGTAAATCTTGATGTTTAAGCGCATATTTTTTCCCCAATATCGCTGATATGACAGGCGAATAAAACAGATTATCCCTTTCAAGCCTGAATTTACCATTGTCATCTTCATCCACTACAAGCCGCGAATTGATTCTCGACTTGTAGTAGATGAAGATGACTTGATGTTGTTTAAAAAGTAAAGAAAATGGCCATGTATCGGTGAACCAGTTTCATGGAAATTTTCTTTTTAAAACCCTTAGTTGTAGGAAAATTAAGTCTTTTTTCATGGATGTAAAATGATGCGTTAATGCATCGTGAGGGCTTAAAGGGTTAGAAGCGATAATAGTCTGGGTAAACCCTTGACCCTTTAAGCCCTCACAATGCATTGAAGCATCATTTTACATCCTTGAAAACAGACTTAATTCTCCTACAACCGAGGGTTTTAGAATAAATAATTTCATGAAACTATTTTACCAATACATGGCAATTTTCTGTAATTTTTACACCACTTTAACTCATCATCAGGGCGGGGGCCCTAGGGTAGTGGTTAGAACAGTTGCCTTTCACGCCAGAGTTCGAGGTTCGGTTCCCGGTCTCGGCGGTTTGAAAGAAACAAAAATGTTTCTTCCACATCCACGTGTGAAAGTCAGTATTGTGGGGAGCCTCCGTGACCGAGAGATAGCGTGCTCGGCCTCAGACCGCCAGGGCTCAAATTTAGAATCCTGTGTCTGGAGGACAGTGTCATCTCAATCATCTCACCAGCCTCAGGAGGTTCTCCTGGCCCAGTTTAGCCTATATGTGCACAAAGGTGGCCTAAAGCCCGATTCATTTCATTTAACTCATCTTCATGCACTACAAGGCGAGAATTGCGACGGCAATTCGCGGCTTGTGGTGGATGAAGATGACAATGGTAAACTCAGGCTTGAAAAAGTTAAAAGGTCAGTGCTGAAGCAGCTATTACTCACACATAGGGTGGGTGTTGAAACAATATCTTATGCGAGACGAGTAACGATACTCAATGGAGAGAGTATCAACCGGGTACTTAGAAATTCAGCACATTAACGTGTGGGAGACAGGGGGGGATTAACGTTAAATGATTGGTGGCTGATTTCAATACATTATGGGTGAAACTTTAGAGAAAAAGAAAAAAAAATACTATTATATGACACGAATACGAAGAAAATCTGCGATCAACATTTTGCGAATTTCAAGTGAATACAATTTTAATTAAAAAATTATCTGGCTAGTGAAAAATTACAAATTATATTTTATTCTCCAAAGCGCTAAAAATATATATTGAATACTTTTTTTTGTGTGTGTCTCGCGCTGTAAATTACTCGGATTTGTTCATTTTAGACTAACCCTTTGCGAATCTTTATCTTTAACCGTTAAAGCGCTGATTTATTTCATCAACCATGGAGACCAGAGGGTTGAAATCATGAATATCATGAATATATTATTCAGATATTTCCGGTTCATTTGAATACCTATGTTATGGGTCTACGGCCATAGGAAATATTTCCACTCTTACAGTGCGGGGATTGACTTTAGACGTCTACAGACGTCAGATTCTAACGTCTAAAGTTGATCCCCGCTCTGTAAGGCTTAAACACACATTACTGTAACTGTGTGTAACTAAGTAAACGAATTAAAAACAACAATATCCGTCTTTAGCAGCTTAAGGGTTAACCCTCAACCTCATATAGACACCCTTTCTTAGGCAAATTGTTTAAATTTTGCAAAATATTATTTTTTCTGGAAATTCATTCATTCATTCATTCATTCATATATTCATTCATTCATTTATTCATTTATTCATTCTTTCTTTTTTTCTTTCATTCATTCATTTATTCATTCAGTCATTCATTCATTTATTCATTCATTCATTCATTCATTCATTCATTCATTCATTCATTTATTCATTCTTTCTTTCTTTCCTTTTTTCATGCAGCCATGCATTAATTCATTAATTAATTCATTCATTCATTCATTCATTAATTCATTCACATATTCATTTATTCATTCATTCATTCATTCATTCATTCATTCATTCATTCAATCAATCATTCATTCATTCATTCATTCATTCATTTATTTATTTATTCATTCATTTATTCATTCATTCATTCATTCATTCATTCATTCATTCATTCATTCATTCATTCATTCATTCATTCATTCATTCATGCATTATTTATTCATTCAATTATGCATTTATTCATTTATTTATTCATTCATTCATTCATTCATTCATTCAATCATTCATTCATTTAATCATTCATTTAATCATTCATTTGCAAGGTTACAACATCACTAACCTGAGTTAAGGTGGAATACGTGAGAGATCATTTAACAAGACTAACTTATTTTAGGATCTGATATTGCGATCTAGTCGTACTTTTGGGGATGCATTTCCAGATTCGACTGATATTTCAATATCAGAAACAAATAACTATATAATATAGACGGGGAAACGTTTTCTGTAAAATCTATATCTATATCGCATCACAAGTCTTTACTATTAAATACATTGTATTGGTTATTGAAACTAGTTAAAATACTTATTCAGAGAGGCGACAACCGATAAAAAAGTAATAGAAATGCAGTCTATAAAATATTAGGTATACAAGTTTTCAAGAAGATGTGTTTAAAGGTGTTTTCGAGTCTCCAGCGTTGTAGCATTCTTCAAGGGACAGGGCAATTTGTTACACAATCGAGGTCCACAGATGGGAAAAGCTCTGCTGCCATAGGCACCACGAGCCCTCGGCACCTCGAGATTATTAAAAAATTGATCGCAATGCCCTAAAGGGATTATAGTGACTTATTATGTCATTCAAATAATCTGGGGCATGATTGTGTTGGGAACAAAAAACAGTAGCGATAATTTATACTTGATTTAACACTTTTATATTTTATATTCGAATACAACACTGACATAGAAAAACCAATGCATAGAGTGTAAAAATTAGTCACACTGATTGAATAGTGCAAATGTTACCTGACCTGCTTTATCCTGTGCATTAAATGTATTACTTTATGACATACTAGTCGGCTTCATTTGTTAAAATTGTGAAATAAAATGTATTACTTTATGACATACTAGTCGGCTTCATTTGTTAAAATTGTGAAATAAAATGTATTACTTTATGACATACTAGTCAGCTTCATTAGTTAAAATTATGAAATATAATAATTTTTATGGACAGTGACATCACGAACTAGCTTTATAATATTCCACCAGAAGAGTGTTTATCAAAGTAGTTAATTCACAGATCACACCTTTTGTTTAGCCTTTAACCCTTTAAGCCCTCACGATGCATCATTTTACATCCCTAAAATAGACTTAATTTTCCTACAACCAAGGGTTTTAGAACGAAAATTTCCATGAAACTGGTTTACCATTACACAGCAATTTTTAAATCACATCAAATCATTTTCATCCACTACAAGTCGAGAATTGCAACAGCAATTCGCGGCTTGTAGTGGATGAAAATGACAATGGGAAATTCAGGCTTGAAATGGTTAAAGCGCATAAATAAACCATGAAGACAAAAGTGTATTTTTTTCAATTTGAAATCATCATAAATGTCTTAGTTAGCTCTTTCCGCTTCATTTGAATACCTATGTTATTGATCTACAGCCATTAGGAATATTTTCAGCCATTAGTATAGCTTGTAGTGCAGAATACAGCCAAAAGACAGTAACTTCGTAATTTTGAGGTAAGGAGTTACTTGTTTTTGCTTCACAGAGCGGAGTACCAGTTTCTCATTGCTTATTGACTGTCATGACCAGTCAGTTTTATCATGCATCTCAGGCCATAACAAGGCTCTGACATCTCATCAGAACAGACAGCAGCTATGTCACTCACACAGCATATCATGGTAAAGGTCAACAAAGGTCATCACGGGTCACCATAGGTCATGTCAGACACGGACAGATATTGTTATGTTATGTGTTAAATCTGATCACGGTTCGGAGTGTGTACGCGTGTATGTGTGATCTTTACTGCCTTTCGATAATTGGATGATTATTCATATCACGTGACATGGCGGGATCAAAGAGTATTTTTATTGTTGTAAACGCGGATTGAATACTACAGGAGTCATATAATTACGCGTCGGCTTCAAACCAGTTTTAAAAGAGATAAAATACACTTAAAGGGACTGGCCCAGGCTAAAATCATCAGAAAATCGGTGATTTTATTTCGGGTTCTTAATATGACCATATGATGTAAACATGTACATAGAATAGAACTGCAAATTTTTATAATTTTTGTGCTGCGCATTCATCAGTTAGGCTAGATATAGAGACGAAATTCCCGCATTTCCTATTTTTGACATGGTTGTCAATAATTAGAAATCAGGAATTTCGTCTCTATATCTAGCCTAACTGGTGAATGCGCAGCACAAAAAATATAAAAAATTGCAGTTCTAGTCTATGTACATGTTTACATCATATGGTCATATTAAGAACCCGAAATAAAATCACCGATTTTCTGATGATTTTAGCGTGGGCCAGTCCCTTTAAATGTATACAATACTCTGTGATGGATGTGCAGTTAGTCAAATAATTTGAAATATTTTGAGCAACTCTTTGCAAACCAAACTGAAAATAGCTTAGTTTATGTTATTCACTTTTTAAAGTCCGTGGATGGCTTACTACATTTTAAATACTATATGATCAGTATAAATGTTATAATTATTTCAGAGCAGAAATCGACATCTGCATTTAAAGTCAGTCAACCTACTAATTGGTCATTTTTTAAAATAGAACTACTCAACGTTCCACCTAGTATACTAAAAAATATAAATGTATATCATATTTATAAAATACTGGGTATAAATATGGAATCACTGAATGTAGTTTTTAAAAACCATAATTTGCAGGAGATTGTGTAAGATCTGTGCAGCGGTATTTTTTCTCATCAAGTACCCAGCAAACACGGGGCATTCACCCAATTCTGTTTCAATGTTGGCACACCGTCTTCGACGCTGCCCCAACATTGAAACAGCATTGGGTGAATGCCCCGTGTTTGCTGGGTAGCAGGAAACAATAAGGCATGCTCATCGCGTCACATCACCGGGGTACAAGCAGATCTGTAGTCTTCTCATCAAATGACAAAAAGCAATAAGGCATGCTCCCTTAGCAACGCGGCACAAATCCCACACCCACGCCCGCCCATCGCCCAGACCCCCATCTCCGGCCCGCCCATCGCCCAGATCCCCCTCCCCACCCATAGCACATACCCCCTCCCATCCACAGCCCGCCCGCCCATCGCTCAGACCCCCATCTCCGGCTCGCCCATAGCACAGACCCCCTTCCCCTCTCCACCCATAGCACATACACCCCTCCCATCCACACCCCGCCCGCATATCGCCCAGATCCCCATCCCCGGCTCGCCCATAGCACAGACCCCCCTGACATCCACGCCCATCGCCCAGACCCCCATCCCCGGCTCGCCCATAGCACAGACCCCCCTGACAACCACGCCCATCGCCCAGACCCTCATCCCCGGCTCGCCCATAGCACAGACCCCCCTGACATTCACGCCCATCGCCCAGACCCCCATCCCCGGCTCGCCCATAGCACAGACCCCCCTGACATTCACGCCCATCGCCCAGACCCTCATCCCCGGCTCGCCCATAGCACAGACCCCCCTGACATTCACGCCCATCGCCCAGACCCCCATCCCCGGCTCGCCCATAGCACAGACCCCCCTGACATTCACGCCCATCGCCCAGACCCCCATCCCCGGTTCGCCCATAGCACAGACCCCCCTGACATTCACGCCCATCGCCCAGACCCCCATCCCCGGCTCGCCCATAGCACAGACCCCCCTGACATTCACGCCCATCGCCCAGACCCTCATCCCCGGCTCGCCCATAGCACAGACCCCCCTGACATTCACGCCCATCGCCCAGACCCCCATCCCCGGCTCGCCCATAGCACAGACCCCCCTGACATTCACGCCCATCGCCCAGACCCCCATCCCCGGTTCGCCCATAGCACAGACCCCCCTGACATCCACGCCCATCGCACAGACCCCCATCCCCGGCTCGCCCATAGCACAGACCCCCCTGACATTCACGCCCATCGCCCAGACCCCCATCCCCGGCTCGCCCATAGCACATACCCCCCCCTGACATCCACGCCCATCGCCCAGACCCCCATCCCCGGCTCGCCCATAGCACAGACCCCCCTGACATCCACGCCCATCGCCCTGACCCCCATCCCCGGCTCGCCCATAGCACAGACCCCCCCTGACATCCACGCCCATCGCCCAGACCCCCATCCCCGGCTCGCCCATAGCACAGACCCCCCTGACATCCACGCCCATCGCCCACACCCCCATCCCCGGCTCGCCCATAGCACAGACCCCCCTGACATCCACGCCCATCGCCCAGACCCCCATCCCCGGTTCGCCCATAGCACACACCCCCCTGACATCCACGCCCATCGCCCTGACCCCCATCCCCGGCTCGTCCATAGCCCAGCATACACACGTTAACACAATGAGCCAGCGTAAATGGGCGTATGCTGAGGTAGTCGGCACTACCGTGTCAGATGAAGTAGTCGGCGCTACCGTGTCAGATGAAGTAGTCGTCACTATCGTGTCAGATGAAGTAGTCGGCACTACCGTGTCAGATGAAGTAGTCGGCACTACCGTGTCAGATGAAGTAGTCGGCACTACCGTGTCAGATGAAGTAGTCGGCACTACCGTGTCAGATGAAGTAGTCATCACTACCGTGTCAGATGAAGTAGTCGGCACCACCGTGTCAGATAAAGTAGTCGGCACTACCGTGTCAGATGAAGTAGTCGGCACTACCGTGTCAGATGAAGTAGTCGGCACTACCGTGTCAGTTTAGTATTCAGCCTCTGTGATTTGGTCCAACATTAAACCAATTTACCTGGTTTGAAAATAAAAATATTTGATCTCAAACTAAGAAAAATACCTAATTTTCAGCCACTAGAATTTGTGGGTCGCGACAGCGAGACACAACTTCAAGTGGCTGAAAATTTAACCCTTTCCTGTCGCAATTCTCGACTTGTAGTGGATGAAAATTAGTTGAAGTGGGTGAAAATTAAAGAAAATTGCAATGTATTGGTAAACCAGTTTCATGGAAATTTTCATTCTAAGACCCTTTGTTGTCGGAAACAAAATCTGTTTTCATGGATCTGAAATGATGCTTTGATGCATCATGGGGGTTTAAAGGGTTTAAATAAGAAAACTTAGGGCTTCAAATATGTGTCCGATACGAATCATAGACAGCGCGATATCTTAGCCCAATGCTAGCTCAATGCTTGGCCACCGTCTGCGACGTTGGCCCAACATTAATCAAGCATTGGGTCAAAGTCTGGTTTTTGTGTGTTAGTCTACAGGGTTTTCCCATTGTCTGTCTGTGAAGCCCAACATTAAGCCAGCACTGGCCCAACATCTCATGTTCTCTACTCCTCATATTGTTACAGAAAACCAAACACGATGCGTTCAACCAATGATGATGTATATTAACCCTCAAAGCGCTGAAAGAGTGTTATTTGAACTAAAAAATCAGAGAGTTTGAATCAATTTGAAATTATCATAAATGTCTTAGTTAGCCATTAGGAATAGTTTTACCGTTACAGCGCGGGGATCGGACTAAGAATCTGTTAAGCCTCACAACGATGACATATTATTGTATTATAAACCATAGAGACAAAAGGGTATTTTCAATTTGAAATCATCATAAATGTCTTAGTTAGCTCTTTCTGATTTATTTGAATACTTAAGGGTCTACGACCATTTTAAATATTTTTACTCTTACAGTGAGGGGATAGACTTTAGACGTCAGAATCTGACGTCTACAGACGTCAGATTCTGACGACTAAAGTCGATCCCGGCGCTGTAAGGGTTAAACCTCACAACGATGACATATTATTGTATTATAAACCATAGAGACAAAAGGGTTGTTTTCAATTTGAAATCATCATAAATGTCTTAGTCAGCTCTTCCCGCTTCATTTGAATATCTATTTTATGGGTCTACCGCCATTATGAATGTTTTACTTTAAAAGTGCGGGGATCGTCTTTAGACGTCATAATCTGACGTCTGTTGACGCCAGATTCTGAAATCTATAGACGTCACATTCTGACGTCTATAGACGTCACATTCTTACGTCTAAAGTCGATCCCCGCGCTGAAAGGGTTACCGTAGAGCCAGCGCCGCAGACGGTGTGCCAGCATTGTAACAACATTGGGTTGATTTCTTATGCCAGCGTTAAACCAGCATTGGTTCATCGTCACGTGCTACCAAGGAGGGAGCATGAGGTTTTCTAAGTCTACAGGGACCGTCCATTGTCTGATTCCCCGCCCGATGATTTCCCAGGAAGCCACTACATCCTTCTCTAAGAAAGACGGATTCTCAGGAATTACATTTACTCTCTGTCTGGATCTACCCTGACTTGACCTAGATCTCTGCCCCGTGATTGGTCGGGACTGCCATCTCGACCAATCACGTTCCTTGTATGTAGGCTGGTGCAGAATGAAGTCAGGTGTCAGAATAGAAGACTTGAGTTTGTACTTATCTCATGTATCATGATTATATTCTTCATTATCTCAGAAAAAACAGGTGATGTTCGCTCAATGCTTGGCTAATGTTGGGTCAATGTTGTATTCGCCAAATCTGTTGGTACATCATGTTGGAGTAAATTATGCATCAGATGGAATGTCAATTTATCTGTGTGGATTACAACAAACATAACCTACATATATCTTACTTATAATTTAAATGGGAATTGTAAATGGAATTCTTCTTACACGGTATTTTACAAATATGGACAATAAGTACTACATACCTCATTACCCTGGGTAAAAATAGGTACGGGAAGACTACAACACCACCATATCACTACACAGAGCACTGTGCTGCCTGCTCAGACCAGACACAGACGGCACGCGTGTATCAAAATGCGAACAGCTCTCCCAGCAAACACCAAGACTCGACCCAATGTTGTTTCAATGTTGGTCCAGCGCCGTTGGCGGTGGGCCAATATTGAAACAGCATTGGGTCAAATGCTCGCGTTTGCTGGGCTCCACACAGGTGTCTGTCTACACCCACCCCTCCGCCACCATAATATTCTCGCCAGCCGATCAGGGTACTTTTAGCAAGACAGCCGGCCAATCACAAGCTTACTACAATATTTGAAATTGAGAGCGGGGGACATATGACGTCAACCATCTGCACATTTTAACATGCGACGGAGCAGTGTCTAGGGTGAGCAGTGTACTATATCACATACATTTCCTCTATTGTCTTTTTATAGTATTGGAATATACATGTACTAATAATAGTGAGTTAGTACCTGTACTTTATTGACGACTGTCACAAAGATATCCAAGGGCTTGTGCGTCTTGGAGATCCAAATGGTGACCGTGTCGCCTCAGTGCCAGGCAATAACTGACCGGTATATGTCCAGAGCAAGCTGAGACAGGAAATGTGACCTGTCGCAATAGGTCACTGGTACAAGGTGCCACATATTAAAAATCCCTACACCTCACTCACTCACTCACTCACTCACTCACTCACTCACTCACTCACTCACTCACTCACTCACTCACTCACTCACTCACTCACTCATCCTTCTCTAAGAAAGACGGATTCTCAGGAATTACATTCACTCTCTGTCTGGATCTCACTCACTCACTCACTCACTCACTCACTCACTCACTCATTCACTCACTCACTCACTCACTCACTCACTCACTCACTCACTCACTCACTCACTCACTCACTCACTCACTCACTCACTCACTCACTCACTCACCCACTCACCCACTCACCCACTCACTCACTCACTCACTCACTCACTCACTCACTCACTCACTCACTCACTCACTCACTCACTCACTCACTCTCTCTCTCACTCACTCACTCACTCACTCACTCACTCACTCACTCTCTGTCCTGCACCCTGATTAGGCCACTGGCGTCCGAGACCTGGGCTGCATATACAGCCATCAAAATGTAATCAGACACTCGACAAACATACATACTAAAAACACAATAACACGGCTTTACAGCACATTCCCAGCAAAAAAGGGAGGTCGATTGCTTTGAAACATTTAATGTACCCCCTCCCCTCCCTGTCAATGCTCTACGACAGTTCACACTTGGAGTATCAACCACTTTCTTTTTATGTTTTCTCTTTTTTTTTAATTTGACAAAATTGCGCCATTTCCACAGTCTATGATCAATACTATATCAGAATTGATTTTGTGGTTGCCGTTTTTCCCTATAAACACCAGCTGTTAGTTTTAGATTGGAATATGGCATTGGGGGTATAGGGCATCAAAACCAATACCGTGCACTGCCGGACTCTTTGACTACTATACTGGACTCGTATTACTGACTCATATTGGACTATATCGCTGCTAAATAGTCATCAAACCTTTGATTGCGGGAACCGACTTTAGACGTCAGAGTATCTGTCGTATGGGGCGGGGGCCCTAGGGTAGTGGTTAGCACCGCTGCCTTTCACGCCAGAGTTCGGGGTTCGGTTCCCGGTCTCGGCGGTTTGAAATGTTTCTTCCCCATACACGTGTGAAAGTCAGTATTGTGGGGAGCCTCCGTGTCTGAGAGTTAGCGTGCTCGGCCTCAGACAGCCGGGGCTCGAATTTCGAATCCTGTGTCTGGCGGACAGTGTCATCTCAATCATCTCACCATCCTCAGGAGGTTCTCCTGACCCAGTTTAGCCTATATGTGCACAGAGGTGGCCTAAAGCCCGATTCATTTCATTTATCTGTCGTATGAAGTAGATCTCCGCGCTGAAAGAATGAAATATTTATAATAGTCGTAGACCTATAACATAGGTATTCAAATGAAGCCGAGAGAGCTGACTAAAACATTTATTATGATTTGAAATTTAAAAACCCTTGGTTTATATGGGGCCAGGATAGCTCATTGGTTCATTGTTAGCGTGGTTCACTCAGAGCTCAGGGGTACCCTGTTCGAGTTCCGCTGCTGCCGATATATTTCCTTGGTGCACAGTGTGCAGTGACCCAAACTGTTCAATTTCGTGTTATAGTAATGACAACCAAACGTATCACCGATTTGCGCCGATCAAAAAAATCTACAAAAAATAAAGGAATAAAAATGACCAATATGTCAAAGTTGACATGTTGGCGGTCAATAAAACCTATATATATAAATATTTCAGCTCTTTAATGGTTAAGCTAGGCTACAACAAAAAAGGCCTTTTTCACAGCTCAGAATGTAGAACTAAGAGTGTTCTAACTGACTTAAAACACATCCGCCCATAATGAGGATCCCTCATAATCATCAGCTCGGTCACACATGACTGATTATAATACCATAGGCCTACCATGATAATTGGTCTGTACTAGGTCAACAATAACTCTCCATTGACGTCTAAAGTTGGTCCGCGCTGAAAAGGTTTAATAAAATCAAGCTAAATGATCATTCTACAACACAGTAGATGCCTATACCTTTCCTGGGAAATATTCAGAAATTGAAAAAAAAATACGTGCAATTAGTGCACGAGACTCACACTGAATATTAAAAGGTGCGTTTGAATTATGTTTAAAGTAGGTGGGTCGTCACGATTCGCCGAGCAAATTTGGCCCACCCGCAAGCGCAACATGGTTCAATAGGTTCAAAAGAGTGTATGATCCTGTCTTCAAAATGTATTGCAATTTAAGTTAGCTTTAGAAATATATAACTATTCATTGAGTTGTTTTGTCACTTCGTACAAATGGCTGTAATGCTGGACCTAACTATTTATTGATCGGCTCTTTTATCCATTACTGTAGTTTTCTTTTATCTACATGTATTTACGTTACTGATCGATGAAAAAACCCTGCGCATTAGTGATATTTATTTAACTATTTTATCAGGCCCTTTTGTCATTTCGTACAAATGGATGTAATGTTGGATCCTTCTATATACATATCGTTTGTCTTATTTACCCGTTATTGTAGTTTATATCGTCCGTTTGTATTCCAGATCAATAAAGTAGCTTCGCAAACACAACACTCAATGTTTGCCTAATGTTGGCCCAGCGTCGTAGACGTTGGGCCAACATTAGGCAAACATTGAGACAGTGCCCTGTGTTTGCTGGACTGCTATAAAAGTAATGACACAGACCGCATGCCTTGTGTAACTAACAGTATTAACCCTGTTATATACCAGTTATATACAGATTTAAATCAAGTTCTAAAAAAAAAGGTACTAAGATTGTTAAAACAGGTGTGCCGATGTTCAGAAAATCAAATAATGCTATGTCGGATACGTCTATTTTTCATGAATGCAAATATTTTTCGTCATGCTAGAAATTCCAGCTTCAAATAAATGACAAATAGTTATTGCTAATAACGCGCCTCTGAACTCGATCCTTTAAGGAGTCAGGCGCCATGGATGTACTTTACTTAAATTGAAAAGATAATTCAGCTTGACACGTGTCTGTGTTGTATTTGATCAGTAAATGATCTTTGTCTCAATGAGATATTGAGAATATAAAAATTGTATAATAAATAATTACTAACAACAATTAAAAATGGAACAGATGTGACCTAATTTGGTAACTACAATTTTAGATACATAATTTTCATTCACATATATTATTTATTATTATTAGGGTATTTTTATTATTTCCTTTCATTATTTAGTATATTTATTATTTTCACACAAAAAAAAGACTACTGGTGCAATAAATAAATAAAGAATGCGATAAAACATTGTTTGTGGGTGGATGGACTAGATTCAAAAAGACTTTTAAAAATAGAAGAATCATGGTATCTGCTCACTAACGTTATTCAATTTTCTGGAAATATCGACCCACGCTATTTACCCTTTTTTTGTGATATTAAATAGAGGTGGGTGTTTTGTAATTCATATTCCCACAAAATGCTGCATTTGTGTATTCTATCTATTTATTGCCCCTGATACTGACCTAATGTTTGTCTTGGTGTCCAGTACATGTGAAACATGCTACAGGCACACATTCATAATCTATGTTCATTATCTATATCTATGTATGAGGAGCGCGCAGCGCGAGGCCCTTCGCGAAATTAATGTCGAGAGACACGAGGCCGCCATTAACGTGATCGCCTAGTCACATTGAGAAGGGAGAAACAATTTCGTGTCTCTGAAACCCCCACATGGGAACAGCGGGGTTCGAGCCCGGAACGCATGCATGACTGGCGAGGTGGTCAGGTGATCTAGCCATTGCGCTACGTCTCTAATATTCATTATCTGAGTCAATAACAAGTACATTATATGGGCATGCGCACTGGGGACAGAGAATGTCACTTCCGCTGATCGAGTTTCATTGTTGTAACATGGTCACGTGATCTCTAGGGAGAGCCAATCAGATTGAGGGATCTGCGGAGAGATTAGAGAGTCAGAAACTGTCCCCCTCGATTACCTATTTGTTCTCTTCTTATTACTGTATTAGGTATTTTCACGGTAAATTATTTTATTTATTCTTTCACCAACTTGAAGTTGTGTCTCGCTGCCGCGACCCACAACTTCAAGTGTGTGAATATTACTGATATTTGTTAAATTTTAGACCAAACACTCATTGCTTTCCTAATAGCCATGATTTAACATACGAATAAAACAGATTGAAAATGGCAAAATGTATTTTGGATGAAAAACAAATCTTGCAATTATATAAGCAGGGGTAGTGCATTATGTCATTCTGCAGCGCTAAGGGTTTTGTGATCACGTGAAACGTAAAACACCTACTGTTTTTCATGATCGAGGTTTTACACTTCTGCAATCGGTTTACGATCACACGCAGTTAAGGGGTTATGGCATTTTGCTTCACATCATATATCAATAGCGATGATCATACACGTGTTACAGTGTATTGTATGCTAATAGGTCTATACTTATGCAAATATGTATGTGATGATAAACTGGTTTCTATGGCTACACACTCATCCTGCGCGGCATGTTGGCGACATGGAACCTAATTATAGAACCCCAGCCTAATTATTAAGATGTCAGACGGTTGATGTTTTCAAGCAACCACCATAATGTTGGTCCAATGCAAGGCACCCGTCTTCGTCAATGTCCCAACATTAGTCCAAAGCAAATGAATAAATGAATTAAAAAAGTGTTGAATCAATGAAAAAATCAATTAATAAATTAATTGAATGAATGAAAGAATGAATATTGAATAAACAAATAATGACTCACTGAATGAATAAATGAAAAATTGAATAAATAAATAAATGAATAAATGGAAAAATGAAAAAATAATAAATGAATAAATGAATAAATGAATGAATAAATAAAAGAATAAATGAATAAATGAATAAACGAATAAATGAATAAATGAATAAATGAATAAATGAATAAATAATTAAATGAATACATGAAAGAATAAATGAATAAATGAATAAATGAATAGATAAATAAATGAATAAATGAATAAATGAATGAAATAATGAATGAATAAATGAATGAATGAATAAATGAATGAATGAATGAATGAATGAATGAATGAATGAATGAATGAATGAATGAATGAATGAATGAATAGTTGCATGAATGTATGGATAGATGAATGAATGAATGAATGAATGAATGAATGAATGAATGAATGAATGAATGAATTAATTAATTAATTATTGAATGAATGAATGAATGAATGAATGAATGAATGAATGAATGAATCAATAAGTGAATGAATTAGTCCCAGAGCTAGGGGGGTTTTATTTGTGTTGAAAGGTCCATACGATCCAAGAGTTCCACCTATGGTGAAATTTTCTCAGGAATCCGAATCTGCGCGTCTTACAAAAATCATCCTGTCCAAAAGTACCGCAAAAACCCTTTAAACACTAGTACCGTCAAAATCGCAAACCTGCGTATGAAGTGATTGTTTGCTAAAACTGGGGTAATTTTCTTTTTAATAATTTTTAAATTATTTATTATCACTCACATATGACACAGGCTTTCACATGAATGTAAAATATTTTGTGTCTGATCAATAACAAATGCACAATATAGCTTTAAGTTGGTATTTTAACACGTAATTTCACCCATGTTTCATACTTTCTCAGTAAAAAGACAAAATACTTTTCTCTCAGCCGATTTTTGTATAGTATAAATGTTTAGTTTTGATTCAAACATGTTCTAGAACTATTATTGACTTAAAATTAACCCATTTTGAGTTATGTGAAGATATTACTCGCTTTTTTGGTTAGACGTAAAATTAGCTCCTTTTTCTTCAGGCTCGGGAAAATTGACCATATCTCACATTATTGCCCACTGAGTAGTCAAATTTTGAGCTATATCAATATATTTTATATCAATAGAAAGCTACTGGCACAGGCTTTCGCATGAATGTAAACTATTCTGATCACTGACAAAATGCACAAGAGAGCTTTAAGTTGGTATTTTAACACATAATTTTACCCATTTTTCATACTTTTTCAGTAAATAGACAAAATACTTTTCTCTCAGCTCATTTTTGTATAGTATAAATGTTTAGTTTTAATTCAAACATGTTCTAGAACTATTGTAGATATAAAATTAACCCATTTGGAGTTATGTGAACATAGTACATGCTTTTTTGGCTAGACATAAAATGTGCGAGCTTTCCTTTGGGCTCAGGGAAATTTAGTCCCAGAGCTAGGGGGGGGGGGGGTATTTGTTGAAAGGTCCATACGATCTAAGAGTTCCATCTATATGTTTTGTTCACTTGTTGTAGCCTATTAATACTGTTAAAACACATACCTATTGCAGGCCTACAGCAGTTTACAATGAACTGGCTCTTATAATGACATAGGCTTATTAATAGGTCTATAAAAGGGCACATATATAAAGTGAACATGATAACATCAAAAGTAAAATCACACTTGTAGGCCTATATTTAGATTTTGAGATGTGACTACAGTATGTACAGTGACCTCAGTCTGATACCTATAGATGCTGGGCTGGCTATATAATCTTATAATCGTAGACAGGTACAAGTATCAGTCTAAATATAGACCCACGTTGATCAATGCTTAGCTGTACGTGTAACCTGACTCTAGTAGACTAATACCATCACTTAGGCCTACAGGCTTATTCAGAGATACTGTTGATCAGTTCCTTGTTATTTAACGATAATGGCTCATAAACTACATACAATGAATAAACCCATCTGTGTTTTGCATCTTGGTGGTAAGACAAGTGAAACAGTAAAACTATTTGAAGACAAAACTTGGGGAAAGGTTCAGACAGTTAACAAGGCTCGCCATGAAAAATTGTCTAACTCAAAATACTTTGAAATTAATTTGCCAAATGTGTTCAATGACTCAATTGGCTATCATAGCAAGTGCTATCGAAACTTTACTTCTATTAGCATGCCCTTATGTTCTGGCAAATCTAAAATTTCAAACGGGAAATCCCTTGCGATCAGATAATAATGAAACACCATGTACCAGCTCCACTGGTGGATTACCAAAAGTGTGTTTGTTCTGTGATCACAACATTAGAAGGACTGGCACAGGGAAAAGGGAGCCTCTACGTGACTGTCAGACACTTGATAGTGTAAATGCCATTAAAAATGCAGCTAAAATCTTAAAAGATGACCGCATATTGTCTAAGATAGCAGGGATTGATATGATTGCTAAAGAAGCCAAATATCACCACTCCTGCAAGCGACTATTCATCAGAAGAGCTGACAAATTAGGGGTTCAGAGCTCCACTGGTCTCCCCGAAAATACCAGACCGCACAACGAGGCATTCACAACACTGCAAAAACACATTGAACACACAATTATATCACTGTCAGGGGCTGAATTACTAGCCTTACTTCATTCGCCTTATCTAAATCTTCTACAGATCAAAGACAGTAGTTATTCAGCAAAATCACTGTGTGACAAGATTCTGAAGGCATATCCAACTTCACTCAGTACAACAAAGGAAAATAATAAATCTGGCATTGTAATCCACCATAATTTTAAGTGAAGAATCCGCTATCCGGAAAGCAAACTTTGATGAACACGCTGTTAAAGAAACAGCATCTTACTTGCGTTCCGTAATATTAAATGAGCAATCTTTTGAATTATCTCATCTCTTAAATGCAGACGCCCTTGGAAAAGGACAGGCCAAAACCCCACAAGCATTACTGGATTTTTTTCTTGAACTTTATACAGGAAGTACAACACTGACAGACAAAGCCAGACGACAAGCACAATCTACTGCTGATGACGTTATTTTGATTGTGACAAGAGGTCTAGTTAAACCAGGAAAGCACATTTGCCTTGGAATGGGGATAAAAAGTATAACTGGTAGCAGAAGGGTTTTGGATATATTGAATCGATTTGGACATGCCATAAATTACCATACAGCGGAATCATTGGAAACAGAACTTGCAACTACAATATCATATCGTGACAAAGCAACACCTGATGGATTGTTGCAGATTCCGGGTCTTGCCACATCAATTGCCTGGGACAGCTACGATGAAATCACGGAGACACTATCAGGCAGAAACAGTCTTCATGATACTGCTGGTATCTGTTATCAAAATGTTGTACCATTGGCTTTAGACTTTTACCAAGTTCCAGAAAATGTTAATATTCAGACTGATCAACTGCCACAAAGACAAGGCAAACGTTCATTTGCATACAAACTATCAGACATTAAACCTTATAGGAAAAAACCCTGAAATTACATTATTCAACTATGACATCAAAGACATTCCAATACCATCAGATGTTTTGATATCAGAGTACAAAGATTTAACCTGGATGGCCTGTTTATCTATGGCTATCACTCCTATGTGATCTGGCTGGAATAGACAAATAACAGAAGACAAACTTCCTCAATAAAGGGTAACATACACGGATAATCTTAATCTTCCACCAACACGTCTAGATGTCATTGTAGAAACACTCAACATATCTCAAAAAGTTGCAATCGAATGTGGTGAAAGGTACATAGTTGTGCACTATGATCTCGCTATAGCTAAGCCTGCCATGCAAATTCAATTTACAGAATCACCAAAGTATGACAATGTTTTTATTGCCTTCGGTCCTTTCCACATATGTATGGCATACTTCGCTGTGCTTGGATATTATCTTGATGGTTCTGGTGGTCCGGAAATTCTCACAGATAGCGGTGTCCTGGCTCCTGGATCTTTGAATGGATTTTTGGCTGGAAAACACTACAACAGGTGACGTCAGTATTGTTGATTTGATTGTGTATAATTTAGTTTTTTAATGCGTGATGGTACATAGGCATACATAATAGTAGTGTTTAGGCTAACATTTAGGCTAACATTAGAACAGACTGTTAATGCTGATGCAGCTAAGACAGGAATATCCGCATTTCCGACAGATTCAACACGTACCAGATGGATGATAACTAGATCCACGAGAAGTGCCATTGTGAGCACTCTCTCACATCAGGCTGGTTTGAGGTCGCCTGATGATGTAGTAAAATAACTAAAACCGTACAGAATACAGAAAGATAATAATGATATGAAAACACTTATTGATGGGATTATGTCAACAATGAATCCATTCAGCATAGAAGATGATAACAACCTATATTGTTTATCAACAGGACAGAAAGTACCTGATGCTATTAAGGACGACCTGCTGGCATTTACAGAGAAAGGGAAGAAGTTGAGCAATGAATTTTCAGAAGGATGTTTAAATGATCCATATCGTTTTGAAAAACCTATTCCAAGACGTAAAGTAAAAAAAAATCAAAATGCTGCAATAAGAACAAGAATTACTGCCAAAGAAGGGGAAGTATTCGTTATAAAAAACACACGTGACCTGCTCGGTAGGCTGTTGTATTTGAGCATCACAGAACAACTTAATATGGAAAAAGTATTCACATTCCCACTAACACCGGTGCTACTACAGTAGTACAGGTCATATGAACAAAACAGGCAAGTCGAAGTTATTACAAAGACTAGAGCAAATTACGGATAGCAACGATCCTATTTCTGTTGATGCCACTTTGGAGGATGCCATGTTCTTCCTCCACACTCTTGTTAACCCTCCAAACACATTTGGTGGTATAGCGCACCTTGTTCTAGAGAAACTGTGTCAGATGTCCGAAAGAGTAGATTTTATATGTGATAATTACCGTTCACCATCCATCAAAGATGTGGAGCACGAACATCGTAACGAGGCTGATGACGGTTCTACGTTTGTAATTACTGGCCCTAAGCAAACAAGACCCAAAATTTGGCAACAAGCACTCAAATCCGCTTCCTTTAAAACTGCTTTATGTACTTTTTTTCCGAAGAGTGGCGTAGTGATAAATATGCACTACTTCTCACTGGACATTTATTGTATGTCGCCATAGAAAACGAATGTTACAGGTTTACTACTGTAGCAGGTTCCGTTACCTGGCAAACTGTTGATATATTGCGAGCTGAGCATGAAGAGGCCGATACGAGATTAGTATTTCATCTCCACCATATTATGTCCATGGATAATCAGCTAAATGTGTCTGTACGATGTAATGACACAGATGTATTTGTGTTGTTACTGTATCATGTTAATATCATGTCTTCCCCTGATATAGCACCTAAAGTGTGGATGGATGTAGGTTTATCCAGTAATAACACTAGAAGGTATATAAATATATCTCAGCTCACACATAAATTAGATAGCAATGTCTTGAAAGCTCTACCAGGTATACACGCTTTTACTGGTTGCGATTATACTGCATTGTTCCTAAACAAAGGGAAAGTAAAACCACTGGAAAAGATGTTAAAAAATGATTCAATGATTCGAGTTTTTTTTCCCTCGGAGAAAACTCTGAAGTAAGCTTTGACGTAATTCGTGGTCTTGAAAAATTTGTGTGTGTCCTTTACTCCATGTCTAAATTGGACTATGTTAATAATGCTCGATTTGCCGTTTTTCAACAAAAATATGCACCTAAAAAAAAGATCAGCCTCTGGATGGAATCAAGGGAATAAACCCTAGCACAATGCCACCATGTCAAGCTGTTCGACGAACAAATTTCGTTGTTCATTTGTGGAAAAGGGCACACCTAGCTTATCCTTGTATTCTCATTCTTGTACGTGTAACCTGACTCTAGTAGACTAATACCATCACTTAGGCCTACAGGCTTATTCAGAGATACTGTTGATCAGTTCCTTGTTATTTAACGATAATGGCTCATAAACTACATACAATGAATAAACCCATCTGTGTTTTGCATCTTGGTGGTAAGACAAGTGAAACAGTAAAACTATTTGAAGACAAAACTTGGGGAAAGGTTCAGACAGTTAACAAGGCTCGCCATGAAAAATTGTCTAACTCAAAATACTTTGAAATTAATTTGCCAAATGTGTTCAATGACTCAATTGGCTATCATAGCAAGTGCTATCGAAACTTTACTTCTATTAGCATGCCCTTATGTTCTGGCAAATCTAAAATTTCAAACGGGAAATCCCTTGCGATCAGATAATAATGAAACACCATGTACCAGCTCCACTGGTGGATTACCAAAAGTGTGTTTGTTCTGTGATCACAACATTAGAAGGACTGGCACAGGGAAAAGGGAGCCTCTACGTGACTGTCAGACACTTGATAGTGTAAATGCCATTAAAAATGCAGCTAAAATCTTAAAAGATGACCGCATATTGTCTAAGATAGCAGGGATTGATATGATTGCTAAAGAAGCCAAATATCACCACTCCTGCAAGCGACTATTCATCAGAAGAGCTGACAAATTAGGGGTTCAGAGCTCCACTGGTCTCCCCGAAAATAACAGACCGCACAACGAGGCATTCACAACACTGCAAAAACACATTGAACACACAATTATATCACTGTCAGGGGCTGAATTACTAGCCTTACTTCATTCGCCTTATCTAAATCTTCTACAGATCAAAGACAGTAGTTATTCAGCAAAATCACTGTGTGACAAGATTCTGAAGGCATATCCAACTTCACTCAGTACAACAAAGGAAAATAATAAATCTGGCATTGTAATCCACCATAATTTTAAGTGAAGAATCCGCTATCCGGAAAGCAAACTTTGATGAACACGCTGTTAAAGAAACAGCATCTTACTTGCGTTCCGTAATATTAAATGAGCAATCTTTTGAATTACCTCATCTCTTAAATGCAGACGCCCTTGGAAAAGGACAGGCCAAAACCCCACAAGCATTACTGGATTTTTTTCTTGAACTTTATACAGGAAGTACAACACTGACAGACAAAGCCAGACGACAAGCACAATCTACTGCTGATGACGTTATTTTGATTGTGACAAGAGGTCTAGTTAAACCAGGAAAGCACATTTGCCTTGGAATGGGGATAAAAAGTATAACTGGTAGCAGAAGGGTTTTGGATATATTGAATCGATTTGGACATGCCATAAATTACCATACAGCGGAATCATTGGAAACAGAACTTGCAACTACAATATCATATCGTGACAAAGCAACACCTGATGGATTGTTGCAGATTCCGGGTCTTGCCACATCAATTGCCTGGGACAGCTACGATGAAATCACGGAGACACTATCAGGCAGAAACAGTCTTCATGATACTGCTGGTATCTGTTATCAAAATGTTGTACCATTGGCTTTAGACTTTTACCAAGTTCCAGAAAATGTTAATATTCAGACTGATCAACTGCCACAAAGACAAGGCAAACGTTCATTTGCATACAAACTATCAGACATTAAACCTTATAGGAAAAAACCCTGAAATTACATTATTCAACTATGACATCAAAGACATTCCAATACCATCAGATGTTTTGATATCAGAGTACAAAGATTTAACCTGGATGGCCTGTTTATCTATGGCTATCACTCCTATGTGATCTGGCTGGAATAGACAAATAACAGAAGACAAACTTCCTCAATAAAGGGTAACATACACGGATAATCTTAATCTTCCACCAACACGTCTAGATGTCATTGTAGAAACACTCAACATATCTCAAAAAGTTGCAATCGAATGTGGTGAAAGGTACATAGTTGTGCACTATGATCTCGCTATAGCTAAGCCTGCCATGCAAATTCAATTTACAGAATCACCAAAGTATGACAATGTTTTTATTGCCTTCGGTCCTTTCCACATATGTATGGCATACTTCGCTGTGCTTGGATATTATCTTGATGGTTCTGGTGGTCCGGAAATTCTCACAGATAGCGGTGTCCTGGCTCCTGGATCTTTGAATGGATTTTTGGCTGGAAAACACTACAACAGGTAACGTCAGTATTGTTGATTTGATTGTGTATAATTTAGTTTTTTAATGCGTGATGGTACATAGGCATACATAATAGTAGTGTTTAGGCTAACATTTAGGCTAACATTAGAACAGACTGTTAATGCTGATGCAGCTAAGACAGGAATATCCGCATTTCCGACAGATTCAACACGTACCAGATGGATGATAACTAGATCCACGAGAAGTGCCATTGTGAGCACTCTCTCACATCAGGCTGGTTTGAGGTCGCCTGATGATGTAGTAAAATAACTAAAACCGTACAGAATACAGAAAGATAATAATGATATGAAAACACTTATTGATGGGATTATGTCAACAATGAATCCATTCAGCATAGAAGATGATAACAACCTATATTGTTTATCAACAGGACAGAAAGTACCTGATGCTATTAAGGACGACCTGCTGGCATTTACAGAGAAAGGGAAGAAGTTGAGCAATGAATTTTCAGAAGGATGTTTAAATGATCCATATCGTTTTGAAAAACCTATTCCAAGACGTAAAGTAAAAAAAAATCAAAATGCTGCAATAAGAACAAGAATTACTGCCAAAGAAGGGGAAGTATTCGTTATAAAAAACACACGTGACCTGCTCGGTAGGCTGTTGTATTTGAGCATCACAGAACAACTTAATATGGAAAAAGTATTCACATTCCCACTAACACCGGTGCTACTACAGTAGTACAGGTCATATGAACAAAACAGGCAAGTCGAAGTTATTACAAAGACTAGAGCAAATTACGGATAGCAACGATCCTATTTCTGTTGATGCCACTTTGGAGGATGCCATGTTCTTCCTCCACACTCTTGTTAACCCTCCAAACACATTTGGTGGTATAGCGCACCTTGTTCTAGAGAAACTGTGTCAGATGTCCGAAAGAGTAGATTTTATATGTGATAATTACCGTTCACCATCCATCAAAGATGTGGAGCACGAACATCGTAACGAGGCTGATGACGGTTCTACGTTTGTAATTACTGGCCCTAAGCAAACAAGACCCAAAATTTGGCAACAAGCACTCAAATCCGCTTCCTTTAAAACTGCTTTATGTACTTTTTTTCCGAAGAGTGGCGTAGTGATAAATATGCACTACTTCTCACTGGACATTTATTGTATGTCGCCATAGAAAACGAATGTTACAGGTTTACTACTGTAGCAGGTTCCGTTACCTGGCAAACTGTTGATATATTGCGAGCTGAGCATGAAGAGGCCGATACGAGATTAGTATTTCATCTCCACCATATTATGTCCATGGATAATCAGCTAAATGTGTCTGTACGATGTAATGACACAGATGTATTTGTGTTGTTACTGTATCATGTTAATATCATGTCTTCCCCTGATATAGCACCTAAAGTGTGGATGGATGTAGGTTTATCCAGTAATAACACTAGAAGGTATATAAATATATCTCAGCTCACACATAAATTAGATAGCAATGTCTTGAAAGCTCTACCAGGTATACACGCTTTTACTGGTTGCGATTATACTGCATTGTTCCTAAACAAAGGGAAAGTAAAACCACTGGAAAAGATGTTAAAAAATGATTCAATGATTCGAGTTTTTTTTCCCTCGGAGAAAACTCTGAAGTAAGCTTTGACGTAATTCGTGGTCTTGAAAAATTTGTGTGTGTCCTTTACTCCATGTCTAAATTGGACTATGTTAATAATGCTCGATTTGCCGTTTTTCAACAAAAATATGCACCTAAAAAAAAGATCAGCCTCTGGATGGAATCAAGGGAATAAACCCTAGCACAATGCCACCATGTCAAGCTGTTCGACGAACAAATTTCGTTGTTCATTTGTGGAAAAGGGCACACCTAGCTTATCCTTGTATTCTCATTCTTGATGAACAGGGGTGGACATTAGAGGGCTCTGTATATAACATGAACTGGTATAACGGAGAGCAATTACCACAAAGTGTTGCTGACATTTTAACTGATGATTCAGTGGAGGAAGACGATGAGGATGATATTGATTATTCTTCCAGTGATGAGTCAGATGACGAGTGATCTGTTTTCAATATCTTACCTTAAGACTGTTGTTCCGGATTTATATATAGCCTCAACCCCATTTATATTATACATATATCACTGTTTTACCACTGTCTTGATAGTAGCAAACTGCAATAATCATAATACGGTTTTTTGAAAGTATTGTATGTGTCTCTAAATTGAAAAATAAACATATGTCTGGATATATGCTCATTATTTGAAGTTATTACAGTGTTCTGCTATAAACACACGTGCAGCTAGCGAGCTTTATTTGTGCCAACATTTTTTTATTATTCTAGAATTAAATCCTGTGAAGTAATATATTGAGTCCATATTAAATCGTCAAATTAATTTACTGTGGTTGCAAATATGTTTTAACTATGTTTTTGCAAGTTTTACAAAATAAACAACACAACACTCCAGTTTTAGCAAGAGAATATGCACATAATTCACTTCTTCAGTCGCCAAGATGACTTTTGTAGTGGCTGAGATAATGTTTAAAATTGCGATGATCACTTCTTCAGTGGCTAAGATGATTTTTGTAGTGGCTGAGATAACTTTATATATTGATATAGCTCAAAATTTGACTACTCATTGGACACAACTGTGAAATACATACAGTTTTCCTGAGCCCAAAGAAAAGCGCGCACATTTAACGTCTAGCCAAAAAAGAATGTAATATGTTCACATTACTTACTATTTTTAAAATACCAACTTAAAGCTCTCTTGTGCATTTGTCAATGATCAGACACACAATAGTTTACATCAATGTGAAGGCCAGTGCCAGTAGCTTTCTATTAATATCAAATATATTGATATAGCTCAAAATTGGACTACTCAGTGGGCAATAATGTGAAGAAAAGCCAGCTAATTTTTCGTCTAACCAAAAAAGCGAGTAATATGTTCACAGAACTCATTATTTTTAATTCAAATGGGTTAATTTTAGGTCAGCAATAGTTCTAGAACATGTTTGAATCAAAATTAAACATTTATACTATACAAAAATCGGCTGAGAGAAAAGTATTTTGTCCATTTACTGAAAAGTATGAAAAATGGGTAAAATTACGTGTTAAAATACCAACTTGAAGCTCTCTTGTGCATTTGTTATTGATCAGACACAAAATATTTTACACTCATGTGAAAGCCTGTGTCATATGTGAGTGATAATAAATAATTTAAAAATTATTAAAAAGAAAATTACCCTTGTTTTAGCAAACAATCACTTCATACGCAATATTTCAAATTGCGGTTTGCGATTTTGACGGTACTAGTGTTTAAAGGGTTTTTGCGGTACTTTTGGACAGGATGATTTTTGTAAGACGCACAGATTGGGATTCCTGAGAAAATTTCACTATAGGTGGAACTCTTGGATCGCATGGACCTTTCAACACAAATAAAAACCCCTAGCTCTGGGACTAAATGAATAAATAAATGAATGGATAAATGAATGAATAAAAGAATGAATAAATAAATGAATGAATAAATATGAATAAATGAATAAATGAATATATGAGTAACTGAACAAATGAATAAATTAGAAATGAATAAATAAATGAATGAATGAATGAATGTATGAATGAATGAATGAATGAATGAATGAATAAATAAATGAATGAATAAATGAATGAATGAATGAATGAATGAATGAATGAATCAATGAATCAATGAATCAATGAATCAATGAATCAATGAATCAATAAATGAATCAATGAATCAATAAATGAATGAATATTTAAATAAATGCATGAATGAATACATGAATGAATAAATGAATAAATGAAGAAATGAATTAAATAATAAAAGAATAAATGAATAAATGAATGAATGAATAAATGAATGAATGAATAAATGAATAAATAAATAAATAAATGAATAAATGGATGAATGAATGAATGAATGAATGAATGAATGAGTGAATTAATAAATGAATGAATGAATGAATGAATGAATGAATGAATGAATGAATGAATGAATGAATGAATGAATGAATGAAAAAATGAATGAATGAATGAATGAATGAATGAATGAATGAATAAATAAATAAATGAATGAATGAATGAATGAATGAATGAATGAATGAATGAATGAATGAATGAATGAATAAATAAATGAATGAATGAATGAATGAATGAATGAATGAATGAATAAATAAATAAATGAATGAATGAATGAATGAATGAATGAATGAATGAATAAATGAATGAATGAATGAATGAATGAATAATGTGATGCGCGTGTTTGTTTCATGAATATCTATAATAACATAAAAATCAAATTTCATGTGTTTAAATTAAACTGCCCAACAAAGATCATCAACAGACCAAATGTCATATCATGTGTCGAGGGCCATCTTGGATTCTACCAGATAACGAAGCACGCCCAGGATATAGTGTGGTGTGCGATCGGGGAGGGCATGGGTGTCGATTATATTGTATTGTATTAGCATTAACAAAGTTGAGGTTTAAGCTGTT
This sequence comes from Flabesymbios commensalis, assembly GCA_964017125.1. Taxonomy (NCBI): domain Eukaryota; kingdom Metazoa; phylum Annelida; class Polychaeta; order Terebellida; family Flabelligeridae; genus Flabesymbios; species Flabesymbios commensalis. The sequence goes on along the minus strand of OZ024909.1, from coordinate 4,055,560 downwards.
TCTACAATTCCCCATGCGCTGTGTAACCTTGACCTTCATGTATGTGCACTGTAGCCTACCCACAGAGATAAACGAATTAGTGAACACTATGGAGCCAGTGGTCCACATAACGGAATAACACTGGAAAGTAACGTCCTAAAATAGGCGCTACATTGAACATTGACATGTTACAATGTTTGTTTCTGTTTGTATCTATAGTCCAGTTGCTGTTCTTATATGTTCAATGGGACTTAGAAATTATGAGAAGTGTAAGATGTTTCGATTGATTCATATCATTATGATGTCACTGAACAAATTTAGGTTGTTGCCCAAGTGGCAACTTTGGGCAACTTTTTTTATTAGCATAATTCAAATAATTAGCATAACTGGCTTAATCTGCATTGTGATCCAAGGTAAAATGTTACTTTTGAACCAGTGACCGCAGAAAAATGGCCAATATCAATCTTGTGTTTAGGTCAGATCCAAAAAATTCACTTCTTATCTTATATTTATCCTCTGCCTCGCCGATAAAAGTTTTTTCCTCCGCCCGTCTGTCCGTCCGTCCGCCGTGCCGTCCATTCATCACTAGCCTTGGCTAATTTATATATTAATAACCCTTCCAGCTACATTTGCAACTGGCGAATACTCGTTGAAATTCGAACATGGGTGACCTTGACCTATTTTTGCATAGCGTACAGGTCAAAGGTCACGCTTGCCTTATTTATTATCGATACATAAAGCACCTTTCCAAAAAACCGTCGAATTACAGTGTGCCAGTCTGCACCACTGGTGTATCTGGTGAATATCGCGGTCAAGTTGAGATATAGGTGACTTTTACATTTTTATGACAATGGGTGACGACTAAAGGTCAAGGGCATATAATTTTTTCAAATTGATATTTAAACAACAAATGCGAGAAATTGCTGTATTGTGGTCCAGTCGGTCCAGTGTTTCAGGGCTTCCAGATTGACTTATTGTTTTAGTTACAGGTCACGCTTAAGCAGAATATGTCAAGGTCGTCAGACATCACGTGATGTAACTGTACATGTATGCATAGTTGATACAGGCACACTAAATATGTAACTTTTTCAATTGTGTACGAGGCTTTGTTTACATGTTTTCTCAACATTGGGAAGCAGCGAAACATTCAGCGAAACATTCTCAGTGTTTAGGAACTCTTGTACCACATTCCCTGGTCGATGAATTTGGATATCTGCTGGAGGGAGATAAGTCTGTGCTGATGAAACGTTTGGGAAGTGATAGCGAAAGTGTCCCAAAACCAAATGTGTTGCTCGTTGAACACATCGTATGGAGAACGTCAGGAACAGTGGCAGACATTGCAGAAAGTTGCAAGGCATGCCACACAAGTGGTGAAAAGTACCAAGGTGCAATTATCATCTTTGCTCAATAGGCCTATGAAGGATTAAAGTCATGAGCGTCAGAGAAGAGCTGGTGAGGGTGCTGCAATATATCAACTGACAAATACGTCTCGACTTTCACTTCGCGATTCCATAAACCACAGACAACAAGCGCCAGCTGAAGCAACTTCTCTGCAGTTTCAGTCATGGACACAACATCGACATGGTGGGAAGAGAAAACTGTCTTGTACATCATGATCAGGCTTAAATAACCTTGGAAAGCTACATGTTTAAATTTGCTGAAAAAGGTGATGCACGTGTGCTGATGGAGAACCCTGACAGATTAGTGCTTGATATTAACACCATGCTGTCATTGCGCTGAGAGTGAAATGCCAAGGTCTGTCACAGTGCGACACGGTTTCTTTCTCATGTGGAAAGGGAAAGCATTAAAAATACACTAATATTTCTGCACTTGATGAGGTACTGGGGGAACAGGATGTCACACAAAGTGACTTGATGGATATAGGTCAATAATTTTTTGTATCAGTCTACTCAAAGAATATATTGTCTGTCCTTTCCCCTTACGGATATCAACCTGGATCTCCATAATCGTCGCGCTCGTCTCCAAATGCTTTTTTGACAGGCTGTTGCTCCGTAAGTGTCACAGATCAGAAGCAACTCAAGACATCACCAACTTTGGCTGGCAGATTGCAGGAGGTTCGTAAGTGATGACATTTACTTCTTGGTGTCATCAGTCTTTGATATTGTGGGGAGCCTTCGCGACCGAGTGGTAGCGTGCTCGGCCTCAGACCGCCAGGGCTCGAATTTAGAATCCGTTGTCTGGAGGGTGGCGTCATTTCATTCATCTCACCATCCTCAGGAGGTTTTCCTGGCACAGTTTCGCCTATATGTGCACACAGGTAGCCTAAAACCCCATTCATTTCTTTTCAGTCTTAGATGATTGTTACAATTCACTGACTAGGAACGAATCGGAGGGAATTCATGTTGAGGAGGATGAGGAGGTGGACGAAGTCGGGGGATAGAAAACGATGAACTGTTAGATTTTTGTATACATAAACTTATCGTACATGCAGTTTTAGGATGTTAGATTTCGTTTAAATGGCTTGTTATATCTGTGTTGTTCATACCTTGCCAACAACACCCAGTTAGACTGTGTTAATAGTATGGAGAACTTTTTGGGCAAAATGATAATTTCACTACTTTTATTGAAACAGGGCTGTTGTCATGTAGTGATAATTATGTGGACCTCTATAACCCTTTAATTGCAGTGTAGCTGCAAAAGATGAATGAAAATTTACATTGAAATAAGTCTATTTTACCTCTAAATTGCGCCAGAATGCAGTTAGAGCCTATTTTTTCAACATTTCTGCGGGATATGCCCCCCCCCCTATTACACTTAAGGATGGTCGTTCTGTACCCCCACCCTTTGTCTTAGTTCTTATACGGAGCTGTAAATGACTCAACGGTAGGTATATTATGGCTAATCACCCTAGAATTAATACTCACAGAAGAACCCTTTTTGGCCTAGCAAAATAACCCAACTGTTTTAATGTGTGAAGTACAACAATTGTTGGCCAATGCCTATAGCCTCTAAATAATAAGAAAAATATAATGGTCATTCTCGTGTTTGCTGACACAATAATAACATAATCTATGTCAATATATAGGGTAACTACTAGGCCTACCCCCTTAAAAGAAAACACCCTTACATGCAAAACAACGTATGGTATGTCCTACAGTATAATGCTGTATCATAGGTATAGATATGTACATACACTCAATTATGTTGAGTCTAACTTCAGATTAAATTGCAATTTATTTATGTCTAACTTTACTCTTTTACACTGTTTAGGTCGTGGGCTTCCTGGGTAATGCCCATTTCATATTATTGGTCAGTTTAGTTTGGTTTGCATCATAATCATGACTTTTGACCTAAATCTCGTTATTACCATTAACCTCAGAAATGAATTCCTTAGGTCTGAATTATATGGAAGTGTGGTATTGGAGATTGGTGTACGTCCAGTGGTTTAAAATTAACATTTGGCATTAGTCCCTATTGCTAATTATGCTAATTATGTTAATTATGCTAATTAGAAAAGTTGCCCAAAGTTGCCGTCTAGGCAACAAAGCTGAATTTGTTCATTGACCCATTGGGAACATGAATCAATCAAAAAACCTTACACTTCTCACAATTTCTAGGTTCTATGGACGGCAACTGGACTACTATGTAAATGAGGGCTGTCTACTTTCAATACTTCAATACTTCCTACAAATAATCTGCAGCATTGTTCTACTAATAATTCAGCATTCACTCACTCACTCACTCACTCACTCACTCACTCACTCACTCACTCACTCACTCACTCACTCACTCACTCACTCACTCACTCACTCACTCACTCACTCACTCACTCACTCACTCACTCACTCACTCACTCACTCACTCACTCACTTACTCACTCACTCACTCACTCACTCGCTCGCTCGCTCGCTCACTCACTCACTCACTCACTCACTCACTCACTCATTCATTCACTCACTCACTCACTCATTCACTCGCTCGCTCGCTCGCTCGCTCGCTCGCTCGCCCACTCATTCACCCACCCACTCACTCTCTCACTCACTCACACTCACTCACTCACTCACTCACTCACTCACTCACTCACTCACTCACTCACTCACTCACTCACTCACTCACTCACTCACTCACTCACTCACTCACTCACTCACTCACTGTAATTGGTCTACTCCCATATCACATGACCAGTCTGTTCTATTTTTAGCCATACACACGTGCACGCCTCCTGCTGCAGATCATCCACTGCTATTTATAGATTAGCGATTGGCTGATGATTATGTCAAGCTGACAGTGAGAGACACCTAGCGTGTATGACAAAAGTCGCTGACACGGAAGTGAGATGTTTGAACCCTACCGGCAAATACTACACATTGACCCAATGGTGATGTTGGTCCACTGTCTGCGAATGTCGACTCAACATTAAGGGGTGTTGTCAGTTAAAAAAAAATTTTTTTAAATCTGAGAAAAAATTGCTTTGGCCAGACCTAAAAAAGCACACACACAAGAAAAAGGATTTTTGTATTTTTTCAAACTTGACAAGAGTCCTGGAGCAACATGTCCTGTGTACCACGGTACTGTATAGTACTTCCTGCGTTGGCGCATGCGTAATTACAGTGTAACACTAACAATAAAAATGCGTTAATTTTAGATCACGTTTATGGTTCTGCAGAGGCTCAAGAGAACATGAGAGGCAATATTAGAAATGTTGCACCATGGTTTGCGACGTTGGCCCAACATTAAAACAACATTGGGGTGAACGTCTCGTGTTTGATATATAAGGAGTGAACAGAAAACATTTGCATAACATTTATACAATATGTGTCTACGTGTTATACATATACACATACCAGGTTCTTGCAATGTCACCATCATTTATTAACATGTGGCGAATTTTTTAAATCAAATATTAAGATCTCAGATATGGTATATCAATTATCGTGTTGTTTTATTTATATCGTTTCTTTTGTTTCACTTTGTATTATTCGCATTCTTGATTGCGGCAAAAAAAATAACGGTATACATTCTAAATGTTATATTACTTTTTAGTAAAGTTGTATTGTTTAATAAACCTAAAATTCTGAAACTATTTAAAAATCAGAAATAACTTTTAGAAATAAGCATGTCTATTGTCTGATATTACGTGTATGTTTGTCTGTACTGAATGCTAAATTTGTTGTATACATGTATTTGTATTTATTGTATATTTCCATTTTTATCGAGGAAACGGATGATTATCAAATTTATTTCCTGATGTAAATGCATGTTTATTTTGCATCAAGCTTGGTGTAAAAGTGTAATATCTTATTATCAGACCATCTAGGGCGTAATACATGGATATCTAGTTTTAACTGTGGCCCTCGCGACTGCGGTTATTTTTAATCCAGCGAAGGTCTCCCAGCCATGTAATTTGGTGAATTAAACGTGCTCTGTCTGTCTGTCTGTCTGCCTTTCTGCCTGTCTGTCTGTCTGTCACAATCAGAGCCATATCCAGAAACTGTATTATTGGTCACGTGAACAAGGGGGTAAATTCGGCTCAAGGTTCTTGCGACGCGAAGCTACACTTTAAAGGTGATCTATCACCCCTTATATAGTATGAATAATTATGTCCTTATATGGGGGTGATTGGCTATCATGTGACCCTCTCAGAGGGTCATATGATAGCTAATCACCCCATATAAGGATACACTTGTGCCCCATCTTGTGGCAACTTTGATTTATTTCTCACAAATTTATTCATACTATATAAGGGGTGATACATCACCTTTATTATGTAATGTTTGCCTATTGTCTTTAAATGGTCAATAAAACGTTTACCCCCTCATCGATATAACATTTATTATACTCCAATCATCGAGGGTGTAACATCGATATAACCTTTATTATGCTCCAATCATCGAGGGCCTAACATGGCCTAACAAGTGGATATTTATTTGCAAATGTGGACACAATGACTCCCAGAGTCATATCGATTACGTCAGCTCCACAAAATGTGGGATTTCCTGAACAGATTTTCTGTTGTATAGAATAAAGATGAGCATACCCAGTAAATAAGAGACATTCCACCAATGCTGGTTTAATGATGGGCCACCGTCTACGACGCTGGCCCATCATTAAATCAACATTGGTAAATATATCGTGTTCTCTGGGATTCCCTTGTTTGTCAGTGGGCGCCATCTGGTGGAATGTTTCACATTGACCAGACAAGGAAGGTCAGATACCGGAAGTGATGAGCATACCAATGCGCATGTCAAAGCCCACGTTAGCGCATCAACACTTGATCTGAATTAATCATTGTACAGTGTGCAGGATTCATGGCGCAATGTGTGGGACTACAAGTCGGTAACCTACAATGTGACAGAGTCAAGACGAGATCAGAATTCATCATTCACCTTGTGTACAATGTGTCGCCGTCTGTGATTCGTCAAGTTACAGTGTATCAGCGTCTGTTATTCGTCAATCAACAGCGACGGAATCCAGGGCTTCCCGAAATGTGACGAATGTGAAGTGAGGGATATGACTTGTATCACAGAATGGTACATGACAAGCAAACAATGACATTTATGTATATATTGCTTTACGTCGCTTTCTGCACATTAAGGCACTATGGCGACAGAAGGAAGCCCGAAGCCAGGACTATGCCCTACTTTTATTTCGAATGACTTCAAAGTTTTTTTTATAGTGCACAGTACCATAGACAGCACTGTACACTCCATGCATTTGAACAATTTAGAGCACTGTATATGAACAACCACGATGGCAAATATCCGGCCCGATCGGGATTAGAACCTGGTACCTCCAGGTTGCAAACCCCAGTTGATACGAATGAGCCATCGGGGCCAGCCCAAACAATGGCATACATACAGTGATAATGGAGAAGCCTTGGTGTAGTGGTTATGCCAAATGACTGTCACTTCGGAGCTTGCCTGTTTATCCAACGCTCTGGTTTTCTGATTAACCCTTTTAAGCCTGAATTTACCATTGTCATCTTCATCCACTACAAGCTGCAAATTGCTGTTGCAATTCCCGACTTGTAGTGGATGAAGATGATCTGATGTAGTCCGTAATAGCAGACTCTGTGTGCGATACAGAGTCTGTAATCATTGCTATTCGTAAAGTTGTGCCCCAAAAATACGGTGCGCATCCGATCGATTGCGCAATGAATTACTGCGTCATTGTTTGATAATTTATTTTTATATCATTCTGTAGTGACAGATTTACATACCTTTAGAATAATTCCTTAACATAGGGACATAAACCACTGTCTTTAGAGGTGAATTTATCATCTAAATAGGGCTACCCTCACATTTTTCATAAAAATGTTGGTCTTAGCGTAAACTGACCACCAGCATAGAAAAAAGCTGTGGGTTTTGCTATGCTGTCCATCTCTGACGTTGAACCATGCTGTTCACGTCAAGCTCGGACTAGATTTGATGTGGTTTAAAAATTAAAGAAAATTGCCATGTATTGGTAAACAAGTTTCATAGATTTTTTTTATTCTGAAACCCTAGTTGTAGGGAAAGTAAGTCTGTTTTCAGGGATGTAACATTATGTTTTAATGCACCGTGGAAGCTTAAAGGGCTAGAAGAAAGCATAAATTGAATGTCTTGTGTTTGCTAAATGAAAAAAAACATTAATGATTAAAATAATAAAGGACATTTTCTCAATGAAAGCAATTTGACAGAAAATGATAATATATTACAATTTGATGAACTAGTATTATACTTGCCTGTTTCAATAAACTGGGTAGTTTTTATTCACCGGAAATTGTAGTAGCAATTCGCCACTGACAATAAATCAAGATATAATTAAATTTCACAGTAGGCTACTGCCACAGTGCAGCCCAATGTACAAATGAATTTCTCTATTTTCACAGTACTATTTTCTAAGGATGTTTGTCGGGTTATAAAATCCACCGACGTTTTTTAGATATTTAATTTCACAGATTCTTATTTCGCTTACTATCAAAGTTCAAAAACAATTATTTTGATTTCTTGGGCAACTCTGCAGTATAGGTGAAAGATTCATCGTTTTTAATATGCGTCATTAGAAAGTTAAATCACAGTAATTGTGAGATAAATGTGTGTTTAAGCTTCAAGATTAGTAAATGTTTGGTCTCACATCAAGCAAATATGAGTAATTTTCACTCACTTGAAGTTGTGGGTCGCGGTAGCGAAACACAACTTCAAGTGGGTGAAAAGATAAGATAACTTAACGGGAAAATGATTGAGGCAGCATTTTGTAGAGCTGTGTTGGTTATTAACTCATCATCAGTGACTCCCACTGTCTCGCTGGGGAGACACTGGAGCTCAGTGAATGTTGGTCACTGTAGGGTCAGTTATTCGCCATTCCGACAAGATGGATCACCTTTCTACTGGAGCCACGATATTGACACGTTTTGGTGGCATTTCTCCAGAATTCCACTTCATATTTTTTGGTATATTACTTCTATTCATGGCATCGCTGGTATGTGACTGAATAGGATGTATTGTATTTTGCAAATTCGCCTGCTATCCATTTAGGCATGTGAAATATGCACATGCAAAAATCATAATATACAATATTAAATCACGTTTTAAAAACCAGCGCAAGAATAAATTAGTAATTCAGGGACAAATACAATTGATGTTTCAAGTGCAATATCAAACAGTAGTACATAATTATTATACGAAAAACAAAAACATCATTATTTTCTCTATGACCCCGCTGACAGCACATTCCAAAGCTCGGGGCCTGCTCTGGGACTGAGTCTGGCTGACGTTTCCAATAGTGTAAAATTGGAAGAGCTGAAACAATAAGGTTAACATGATTGATATATTGGTCGTTTTAACCCTTGTGTTGCTGAATTGTCTGTTTCTGTTTTTCATCATTTGAAGCTGGTACTGCTAATAATATATAGATAGTAAGGGTATTCCCCCGGAGCAGGGGGAATACCCTTACTATCTATGTATTTTCATTAATTTGAAGCTGGAACTGCTGACGCAACTTTCAGCTTCAAATGATGAAAATATATAGATAGTAAGAATATTCCCAGGGGGCAGGGGGATACCCTTACTATCTATGTATTTTTCATTCATTTGAAGCTGTATTTGCTTACTCAATTTCCAACTTCAAATAGTGAAGATACATAGATAGTAAGGGTATTCCCCCGGGCAGGGGGAATACCCTTACTATCTATGTATTTTCATTAATTAATTTGAAGCTGGAATTGCTGACGCAACTTTCAGCTTCAAAAAACAAAAATTCCAGCTCATTCGGCCCAGCAGAGTTATTAATGGTTGAAAGTGGAACACTACTTTAACACCTGAAATAGTGGCATTCTAGCTGCATTTAAATGCTAAACATGGCTTAGGCAATTCTAAAAAATATTTTCATTCCATAGCGCCTGATCCATAGAAATAGTGATTATGCATAAACAATAAATCCCACGAAGATAATTAAAATATTTCAAACACAATATTTTGTACATTTTTTTTGTTTAGTGTATAAATCTGTCCCTCCTGTGAACAGTGTACTGTACATATTTTAAGGCAGAGTTATTACTGTGAGTCTTTTGTGCAGTGATACCCTGTCATTATTTATCGTTACCCAGCTGCAGAGTCATATTTGTCTGCGTGTGGGGGGGGGGGGGGGTGTCTCCTCTGAGGAGGCCGTGTGGGTCTCTTTACGGCGTGGGGGGTCTGCCAAACCGTCGCGGGGGATCGTCGGAGGTAACTGGACTGTAAGTTATGGCAGGACCTCCAGGTCTAATCAGCATCTACAATGTCTACAATCATCTACAAAACCCACACCTCAGTAGGCACGGGACGCTGGACCAATACTGAGTTAATGTTGGCACAACGTCTACGACGCTGGCCCGACATTACATCAACTTTTGGGCGACGCTTGTGTTTCCATAATACACATAAAATCACGGGAGAAAGAAGATTTCATGTTACGGGTCTGCGGCCATTATAATTTTTGTTTTCAGTGCGAGGATCGACTTTAGACGTCAGAATCTCACATATACAGATGTCAGATTCTGATATATAAAGACGTAAACGCAGACGTTTACCCAACATTCAACCAACTGTTGGTGGATGTATCATGTTTTGTGGGATTCGGCAAACACTATGGCTTGTGTCTCATAACAAATGACTAACCCACCCAGATTTACCGGTGCTTTTGAAATGCTGGTTCAGTGTTGGGCCAATAGAGATAGAAGAACGTCTTCTCACTAACTCTATGGTTGGGCCAGTTTCGTGGATCAACATTGAGCCAGCTTTAGCTATTTATAATCCCCTCATATTCGCTGCATGGGACAATGTATCTGTGAATGATCATGGCAGGCAAACGTACACAATATAGTACTTTAATGTAAATATGAAAACGAAAAAAAGAGAATTTAAAGCTATATCATATTTTTGAAGTTAGTATAATATAAGCATATTTTTCTTCACCAATTGTAACAATACAATTTAATTGTAATACAATGTTCCTATTGGAATTTAGTAGTACCAGTAGTTTTAATCCATCTGAAGCTATAACCATAATGTTAAGTCTACCTAATTATGATATATCAATCCCTCCTCACCCACTCGTTTTGCCAAAATAGTGGATTGTATTTGACATTGTTGATACATTTCAAGGTCAAGCTGACGTGTGCTGTAATTCCCCGCGGGCTCCTGCGCTCATCACGTTGTCAGCAGTGCTGCCACCTTCTAGTGTTCATATAAACTAGGCCTACATGTCCGGGATAGACATAAATATGTCTTTGTTTAATGTAATAAATGTGACCACCAGACATGTGGTTAATCAAACTCTGTGACAGATTAACCACAAGTAGATCTCCATTGATTGTGCGGGATAGACATAAATAGATGCCCATTGACTGCGTGGATCACTGGGAAACCCAGATGGCAATAAGTTTATAATGTTTTATATTATAACTGATTATAATAATGATTATTATTATTATTATTATAGTGGTTTATATTGTAACCGATTATAGCAATGATTATTATTATTATTATTATTATTATTATTAATATTATTATTATTATTATTATTATTATTATTATTATTATTATTATTATTATTATTATTATTATTATTATTATTATTATTATTATTATTATTATTATTATTATTATTATTATTATTATTATTATTATTATTATTATTATTATTATTATTATTATTATTATTATTATTATTATTATTATTATTATTATTATTAATATTATTATTATTATTATTATTATTATTATTATTAGTAGTAGTAGTAGTAGTAGTATTAGTATTATTATTATTAGTATTAGTATTAGTATTAGTATTAGTATTATGTTTTATATTATAACTGATTATAATAATGATTATTATTATTATTACTATTATAGTGGTTTATAATATAACTGATTATAATAATGATTATTATTATTATTATTATTATTATAGTGGTTTATAACACAACTGATTATAATAATGATTATTATTAGTATTATTATTATTATTATTATTATTATAGTGGTTTATAACATAACTGATCATAATAATGATTAGTATTATTACTAATATAGTGGTTTATAATACAGCTGATTATAATAAAAATAATAATTAAAATTATTATTATTATGATGGTTTATAATATAGCTGTTTATAGATATAATGCATAAAACATGCAAACTGCGAATTAAACAGTTAAAAAAGACCATCGCGAAGGGGAGCGCAATAGGGAATACGCAGGCGATGACAGCACGCAATGAAAAAGACGCAAGAATTTGATGCGAAATACCTGGATTCCCCATGCAAAATCGGCGCGAACGGAAAGAAATCAGACCAGTTGAAAACGTTTCGTATAATTTTTTTTTGTATATATAATGTTTTGAGGGCCCCAAGGAAGATGGGTGAATGCTCATTGGGTTTACCCTCTTAAAATAAAGATAATATTATAATTTGTAACTTGTCTAGGTAATCGTGTATTTTTTCATTTAGTTGTCGCAATAGCTATATAACTATCTTTAATTCCTCACTAGCAGAGCTGAAATGTAACAACTAAAATGAATGGCTCCGTGCAAGAAACTATTAAGTGCATGTTTTATAGTTTTGAGAAAAACGACTTCAAAGTTTAAGTTCAATATATTTTTTTCCTTCAAGATCTTCAATGTAAAATACGCTTGTTTATAAATAATATTGGTAAAGTAAGTTTAGTAATCATATCTAAGACTCCCAGCATGCCTTGCGCACATTTTCAAAGACTGTTAACTGGTATTTGCCAATAGTCTTCAAGTTCAGTATCATAATATTTTATGGTAAATGTCATTACCATTTTATTGCTTTATGCAATTTTTTCCTCCAATCATGGATATCGATTAGATATCTGTGAAACAGTGACTTCACAACCATTTATCTCAAAACTTTTGCACATTTAAAATTAATAGTGTTGAGATTTGTAAAATCATGTTAATGGTGCTTACCATTTCTGATATTAGCAAGAACATGATAAGTGAGCTTACCGGTAAGATTTGCTACATGTTATTTAGTAATATTTACTGGTAAGCACACTTAACAGGTTTTTTTATAGTGAAATATGTTTCACTAACAGCCATAAACATGTACTTGCTTCTGAGAAAAGTGCTTAAGGTGGTCGTAGAGCTAAGATTTTTTTACACAATTACCTTCCCTACCTCAGCACCTCAAATCCGTCGTTATGAGCAAGAACCTGTTAATGGCGCTTAACAGGTTATTGCATGGAACCCTTCAAATAATGTGCAAGTCTGTTTATATGCATGGTGCTATATATATGCACTCTCTCGATATATATGGTGCAATCATGTTGCTGTATATATTTATTTTCCATTATTATATTATGCAATATTTTGATTTATTTTTGTATTGAAATATTTAATTTGAGTAATAAGGAGAATGATGCGACCCCCAAAAAATGATAAAAAATTGTTCTGCATCTAATATTTACTGACTTTAAATCAGGATGACATAAGGACATTTTATGCTGGTTGTAATTTGTCCACATTTCCCTTAAACTAACGCAATGCTAAGAAGTGATATGCCGCATTGTATACCTTACACCAACAGACTATTGACTTCATAGATTGGTTTCTTGTGATTGATCAGCTTTAGATTGATTCATGAGATTGCTAAGGTCGCTGGCAGATGTATTGATATTAACTTTGAAGATGTAACAGAAAATGGTGTCATATACAAGTAGTTAATGGTTATATATTGAAACGTTGGCGGTGAAAGATTGGTGACCGTTGGCTGTGACTTGATACAATCTGGTGGATTGAGTAACTCGTAGATTAAGTAACTCGTAGACTGAGTAACTCGTAGATTGAGTAACTCGTAGATTGAGTAGCTCGTGGATTGAGTAACTCGTAGATTGAATAACTCGTAGATTGAGTAACTCGTAGATTGAGTAACTCGTAGATTGAGTAACTCGTAGATTGAGTAACTCATACAGTAAGTAACTCATAGATTAAGTGACTCGTAGATTAGGTAACTCGTAGATTGAGTAACTCGTAGATTGAGTAACTCGTACATCAAGTAATCGTAGATTAAGTGACTCGTAGATTGAGTAACTCATACAGTAAGTAACTCGTAGATTAAGTGACTCGTAGATTGAGTAACTCGTAGATTGATTAACTCGTAGATTGAGTAACTTGTAGATTCAGTAACTCGTAGATTAAGTGACTCGTAGATTGAGTAACTCATAGATTGAATAACTCGTAGATTGAGTAACTCATAGATTGAGTAGCTCATAGACTGAGTAAATCGTAGGCTGAGTACAATAGAGACTTCCATTTATTTTTCCTCTAAGCACAATCGGGATCCTGGGGTTTAATCACAGACAGCACGTGTTGCTTGTAATACGGCATTTTAATCATTCACACTTCACTCTCATCAGTCTAATCTGACCATCTCATCAGTAAACCTGGCATATTCCCAATTTAACAGACAGGTTTTATTTTATAATACTCACTGACAAATTTATCTTTTTTCAGATTTCAATTACTGATGCATCTGCCTGGTGCGAAGTAAACGAGTGAAATGTTGATTCAGTGTAGAGCCAGCGTCGCAGACGATGTGCAGACATTGAGCTAAAATTGGCCCTGATTCTGTAATTTTTAAGAAGAACATACGGCTGTCCTTTTGTCACAAAGCTGGAAAATGTGTGAAATCAACGATGGTGTTCCTTCCTTACGAGCGCTGCTGGCTTAACAAGAAATCAGGATGAGTTTGCTCCCGCTAATGATCTTAAGATTAAGATTACCTGAACTTTCTCTCATTTCCACTAGAAACGCTAAGAGGAATCTTAACTTATCAAATGGACACGTGAAAAAGTTGAGATGATCTTAAGATATTCAGTAACCCAAGCCTCCATCACGCTAAACATCTTAAGATATTCAGTAGCCTATGCCTCCATCACGCTAAACATCTTAAGATATTTAGTAACCCATGCCTCCATCACGCTAAACATCTTAAGATATTTAGTAGCCCATGCCTCCATCACGCTAAACATCCTCAGATATTTAGTAGCCCATGCCTCCATCACGCTAAACATCTGAAGATATTTAGTGGCCCATGCCTCCATCACGCTAAGCATCTTAAGATATTTAGTAACCCATGCGTCCATCACGCTAAACATCTTAAGACATTTAGAGGCCCATGCCTCCATCACGCTAAACATCTTAAGATATTTAGTGGCCCATGCCTCCATGACGCTAAACATCTTAAGATATTTAGTGGCTCATGCCTCCATGACGCTAATCATCTTAAGATATTTAGTAGCCCATGCCTCCATCACGCTAAACATCCTAATATTAATCCTTTAACCGCCGTTGCCGATTTTAGTCGTTTTCTACATTTATTAAGAGCACGTTTCCTATCAGCTTTCAAACATATTGAAGATAGAATGTGACATTAATCAGCAGGATTTGCAAATAGTCCACATCGATTTTATCAAGTATGTATAATTTTTGCTCACTTGAAGTTGTGAATCGCGTCAGCGAATCACAACTTCAAGTGGGTGAAAATTCCAATTGAATAATTTGGCGCTTAGAAGGTTAAGAGGATCTTGACTTCGCCAATGGAAATGAGAAAACGAAAATCTTAATATTACGTTAGTGGGATGGGCCCCAAAGTACTCATCTTCCCCCGCAAGGTTCGCTACTCCTGAGGTCGCAGGCCTGACGGCCTCGCTGTGTCAAGAGTTGCTGCCAGGAAGATGTAAACACTTGATCTAATGAGCTACTGATTTCTTAATCCCTCAAGTCTGAAATATGTTTGCATAAACCATGGAGACCTACGTTTTTAAGTTGAGATCATCATAAATGTCTTAGGTAGCTCTTTCTGCTTCATTTGAATACGGTACCTATGTTATGGGTCTACGGCCATTATAAATATCTTACCCTTACAGTGCGGGGATCAAATTTAAATGTCATAATCTGACGTCTACAGACGTCAGATTATGACGTCTAAATTCGATCCCCGCGCTGTAAGGGTTAAGCAGATATTTCAAGAAAGCAATCCGCGAAAATTTTATTTTGAATGAGAAATATGTGGTAAGTTAGCTTCACAACATTCATAGCGGCATAGTAACGTATCAGCTGTTTCGGCCTACATAAAACCGCCGTAGCAGATTTAGAGTCAGACACTTTACCTAATGAGCTACCGTAAACTTTGCTGCAGGAAACACCTAGTGGTCAGTGGTCAGCTGTTAACGGGTTGCCATGGCAACCCCAGAGGAGGAAGATTTGAGACAAGAGGCGGTGATTAGTTCTAATTAGGCGCCCTCTACCGAATAGACTGCGTGGCTGCACATGCGGTCTCATTAGCTGTGCGGTCAACAAAGCAAAAAGGGCGAGATAGAGGGCATTTAGGTCAATATAGAAAGTCTTCAACTTGGTGGTTCATTGTTGTAAGGAGCCTCAATAACCGAGAGGTAGCATGCTCGAACTCAGACCATCAGGGTTTCTCCTGGTCCGGTGTTATGTAGCCTTTATGCGCGCAAAGGCGACTTAAAACCCACTCCATTCATTCATTCATTCATTCATTCATTCATTCAACTTTGTAGTTAAATAAAGCAATAGAATAGTTATTATCTGTTACTACAACTGTTAGGGTCGCCACTGTAAACACTGATAAATAATTACTGTAGAGGTTCAGCAAGTGTTCTTTAACGTTGGGCCAAAGTCGCAGCATTACAGCTACGTTTGGTGGACGTCTGATGTTCACTGTTCCTGATGTATCCCATTGATCCCGTTTTCTTTGTACTTAATTCTTCTCTTTATGATCCAACCCCCCCCCCCCCCCCCGCTCTGTGTACACCCATCATGACACGAGTCTCATTAACTTTGCTCTGGTTGTAAAATATGCAAACGGTGTTCATTTGAGTGCGATATGGGAAAAAAAAGCACTCGTTCAATGAATAAGGTGTGAACACCTTATTCATTGAACATGTATGCTGTATTTTCTCATATCACACGAAAAATGACCATCGCTTGTATTTTCTCACACGATCAAGTCACACATGACATATCTGCCATTTTGCTGGATCTACAGCTAGAGTGTGATATGGGCTGATACCGATATACGTGTCATAGTGAAAACCACAGCACAAAGTGTGATATGGGCTGATACCGATATACGTGTCATAGTGAAAACCACAGCACAGAGTGTGATATGGGCTGATACCGATATACGTGTCATAGTGAAAACCACAGCACAGAGTGTGATATGGGCTAATGCCGATATACGTGTCATAGTGCAAACCACAGCACAGAGTGTGATATGGGCTGATACCGATATACGTGTCATAGTGAAAACCACAGCACAGAGTGTGATATGGGCTGATACCGATATACGTGTCATAGTGCAAACCACAGCACAGAGTGTAATATGGGCTGATACCGATATACGTGTCATAGAGCAAACCACAGCACAGAATGTGAGCACTGTACATTACGATACATACATGGGTCAGACCAAATATCATTGTCAATTAGGTTTGTCTGTAGGTCATCTTGTATCATTTTTCTCCAATTTAAAGAAGTGTCTCGCTATCAAGTGGGGGGGGGGGGTACTTACCAGACAGACAGACAGATATTTTATTGACAGAAATAAAAGTCATTACAGACTTACTTGTCATAGTAATAAGAGAGAGATATATATATACATGTATATACAATATAAAATCATATGACAATATACATGGTATGAAAAACAACTAGAATCATGTTAAGTGGCATTGCCATAATAAGAACTGGGTATTTCGGTAATATAAATTAAAAGGCATTGCCAAGATAACATGGGGGTCTATCATTTTGTTTCCCGCATCAAAACCAGAGATAAAATAGCTACTATGTATAACACACTAATTATATATAGTAGCGAAAAAGACACTCTGGAAACAAATCTTGATGTTTGAACACACATTTTACTCCCAGTAAAAGTGTTTTAATCAGCTAATATTCACAATATTCACATAAATCAGCTAATGTTCACAATATTCACATTATTCAGCTAATGTTCACAACATTCACATCATTCAGCTGACGTTCACAATATTCACATTATTCAGCTAATGTTCACAATATTCACATTATTCAGCTGATGTTCAAAATATTCACATTATTCAGCTAATGTTCACAACATTCACATTATTCAGCTAATGTTCACAACATTCACATTATTCAGCTGATGTTCACAATATTCACATTATTCAGCTAATGTTCACAACATTCACATTATTCAGCTATGTTCACAATATTCACATTATTCAGCTAATGTTCACAATATTCACATTATTCAGCTAATGTTCACGATATTCACATTATTCAGCTAATGTTCACAATATTCACATTATTCAGCTAATGTTCACAACATTCACATTATTCAGCTAATGTTCACAATATTCACATTATTCAGCTAATATTCACAACATTCACATTATTCAGCTAATGTTCACAATATTCACATTATTCAGCTAATATTCACAACATTCACATTATTCAGCTAACGTTCACAATATTCACATTATTAAGTTAATGTTCACAACATTCACATTATTCAGCTAATGTTCACAATATTCACATTATTCAGCTAATGTTCACAACATTCACATTATTCAGCTAATGTTCACAATATTCACATTATTCAGCTAATGTTCACAATATTCACATTATTCAGCTAATGTTCACAATATTCACATTATTCAGCTAATATTCACAATATTCACATTAATAAGCTAATGTTCACAATATCCACATTATTCAGCTAATGTTCACAATATTCACATTATTCAGCTAATGTTCACAATATTCACATTATTCAGCTAATGTTCACAATATTCACATTATTCAGCTAATATTCACAATATTCACATTAATAAGCTAATGTTCACAATATTCACATTATTCAGCTAATGTTCACAATATTCACATTATTCAGCTAATGTTCACAATATTCACATTATTCAGCTAATAAAATAGATTAAAACGATTATAGCAGAGCTCAGCATAGTTCTAAACATGGATGGATGGATGGATGGATGGATGGATGGATGGATGGATGGATGGATGGATGGATGGATGGATGGATGGATGGATGGATGGATGGATGGATGGATGGATGGATGGATGGATGGATGGATGACGAGTCGCATGACAAGTGTAAACATACGAGCGAACAATGCACAGATGTGGAATAAATTTAAGTGTTTGCGAAACAAATTGAAACAAATCCTCGGAGATAAATGTCTGATCTAGCCCTGTCAATAAAGAATAATTCTAAGCGCTTCTGAACATTTTGTCGTCTGAACACCAATTCTCGCCGCCAGATTTCGTGAATATAATGTACGAATAACTTATCAAATAAAAGAATGAATAAAAGAATGAATGAATGAATGAATGAATGAATGAATGAATGAATGAATAAATAAACAAATAAATGAATAAATAAATAAAAGAATAAATGAATGAATAAAAGAATGAATGAATAAACGAATTAATGGATGAATGAATGAATGAATGAATGAATGAATGAATGAATGAATGAATGAATGAATGAATGAATGAATGAATGAATGAATGAATGAATGAATGAATGAATAAATAAATAAATAAATAAATAAACAAATGAATGAATAAATAAATAAAAGAATAAATGAATGAATAAATGAATGAATGAATGAATGAATGAATGAATGAATGAATGAATGAATGAATGAATGAATGAATGAATGAATGAATGAATGAATGAATGAATTAATCAAGCAATGAATCAATCAATGAATCAACGTATGAATGAATGAATGAATGAATAAATAAATGAATGAATGAATGAATGAATGAATGAATAAATAAATGAATGAATGATTGAATGAATGAATGAATGAATGAATGAATGAATGAATGAATGAATGAATGAATGAATGAATGACGGGAATGGCACACTCAGTGTATTTGTGTCTGGACGTGACCACGTATAGAGCTTGTATAGAGAGGGTCAGGGATCAATCCCGCCCTTAATGGCCTCTTCCTGCCCTATTGAGATCTCCATAAGGATTAACCATTGACATGCTAAACCCGTATACGTCTGCAAACATGTATCACACAAAATGAAATGTCACTAAATTTAATAGCTTAGTTTGAGGTAATTAAATAATTCAATATGGACATTGTCTATTTTCCATATAAATATTAACATTTTTCGTCATTTGAAGCGGGAAATTGCGTCAGCAATTCCAGCTTCAAATGAAGAAAAATAGAAACAAACAATACAGCGCGACACGGGTTACAAGGCTTTAAGGATCTCCCTGTCTCGTTGTAGCTCTATACAGTCATCTACATATCACGTGATCAGGTTAACCAATCACAGGCTTCATTCTGTCACAGTAACCGGAAGCGGTAAGTGTTGTGACCTTGCGCGCGCACACAGGTCCGTAAATGCAGCACTAAGTGAGACAGTCTACTACAATACAATTTACGTCATTCTGATATTGGCCAGTGATTACCCTGAAACCTAATGCGATTGACTTCTGTTTGACCGGTTAAGGTCACCCAAGGTCACCCAAGGCCAATTTGGGCCAAAGTTATAGAGACAGGGCAAAAAATTGAACCTACATTTGTATGTCAATACTGGTGCAATGTTTGGTCAACGTCGGCGACGGTTGCCCAACAATAAACCAACACCAAGCTGATACACTAATTGATACACTGGAATGTGTGATATCTTGTCCTCTGGTGACATTTTCACCCCAGATTGAAAGAAAATAATCTCATGTTTTTGTAAGATGTCAAATGAAATCATCGATGTTAGATTCAACTGAAATCATTAATGTCAGATTCAACTAAAATCATCAATGTCCGATTCAACTGAAATCAGGCATGTCAGCCGTAACTGCCATCAGGTATGTCAGCTGTAACTAAAATCAGCCATGCCAGCTGTATAACTGAAAACATCAATATCAGCTGTAATTGAAATCAGCCATGTCAGCTGTAACTGAAATCAGCAATGTCCAGCGTAACCATTTTCCCTCCAAGTCATCTCTTATTTAAATTTTCACTCACTTAAAGTTGTTTCTTGCTGCCGCGACCCACAACTTCAAGTGAGTGAAAATAACTCATATTTGTTTAATTTGAGACATAAAAATAAATATCTTGATTTTAAACACTCATTTTTCCTCAATAACAGTGACCTAATAAAGCAGAGTTAAACCACTGTAGTCTTCTTCAGCCCTTAAAAAGAGATAACTAAAATCAACAACTGTTTAACAAACGTCATACATCATTATTGTAGCATTTGGATTCAACCTGTACAATTCCGCCTTGTCGAATATCTACAACAATAATTCTTAAAATTAAGGCGACATTAAGTAAATAAAAATATGGCATAAGTCCCGAGATGTGGTTGACTAATGACTCTGAGGATTAATTAATTACCTTATATTAGACATCATCAGGCAAAGACCACACGGGGAAACATGAATATGCATGAGAGAACGTAGATCATGGGAATTATACATCCCGCATATAAATCAACGTGATCATGAATATTCATGAGCAGACCACACAGATATATTCCTCATTTCAAGATTAGCAAAAATAACAATTTTGTCTTTTAATTCATACAGTTTGTTATTATTATCATGATAAGATCCGTCCGGCACATTAATCCTGAAAGCGATAAATAAATAAAAATACATTTTCACCAACAGAAAGTTTTGTCTCGCTACCGAGACCCACAACAGTTGGTGAAAATTACTCATATTTGTTAAATTTGTGAGCAAACATTTACAAATATGTCAGAATGTCAGAATGTGACACGTCTGTTCGCGTACACGGATATCAGAATGTGACACGTCTGCTCACGAACACGGATATCAGAATGTGACACGTCTGCTCACGAACACGGATGTCAGAATGTGACACGTTTGTCTCTGAACACGGATGTCAGAATGTGACACATCTGTTCACGAACACAGATGTCAGAATGTGACACGTCTGTTCACGAACACGGATGTCAGAATGTGACACGTCTGCTCACGAACACGGATGTCAGAATGTGACACGTTTGTCCCTGAACACGGATGTCAGAATGTGACACATCTGTTCACGAACACGGATGTAATAATGTGACACGTCTTTTCACAAACACGAATGTCAGAATGTGACACATCTGTTCCGGAAAAGGGTTGTCAGAATGTGACACGTCTGCTCACGAGCACGGATGTCAGAATGTGACAAGTCTGCTCAAGAACACGGATGTCAGAATGTAACACGTCTGTTCACGAACATGAATGTAAGAATGTGACACGTCTGTCCACAAACACGGATGTCATAATGTGACACATCTGTTCACGGTCATGAATGTCAGAATGTGACATATCTGTTCTCGAACACGGATGTCAGAATGTGACACATCTGTTCCCAAACATATATGTTAAAATGTGACACGTCTGTTCCGAACATAGATGTCAGAGTATGACAAGTATGTTCCAGAACATGCATGTCAGAATGTGACACGTGTGTTTCAGACCATAGATGTGAAAATGTGACACTTCTGTTCCGAACATAGATGTCAGAATGTGACACGTCTGTTCCTGAACACGAATGTCAAAATGTGACACGTATGTTCACGAACACGGATGTAGCAATGTGACACGTCTGTTCACGAACATGAATGTCAGAATGTGACACATATGTTCCTGAACACGGATGTCAGAATGTGACACGTCTGTTCACGAATACGAATGTAAGAATGTGACCCGTCTGTCCACGAACACGGACGTCAGAATGTGACACGTCTGATCACGAACATGGATGTAAGAATGGGACACGTCTGTTCACGAACATTGATGTCAGAATGTGACACGTCTGTTCACTAACATGGATGTCAGAATGTGACACGTCTGTTCACGAACATTGATGTCAGAATGTGACACGTCTGTTCACAAACATGGATTTCAGAATGTGACACCTCTGTTCACTAACACGAATGTCAGAATGTGACACATATGTTCCTGAACACGGATGTCAGAATGTGACACGTCTGTTCACGAACACGGACGTCAGAATGTGACACGTCTGATCACGAACATGGATGTAAGAATGTGACACGTCTGCTCACGAGCATTGATGTCAGAATGTGACACGTCTGATCACGAACATGGATGTAAGAATGTGACACGTCTGCTCACGAACATTGATGTCAGAATGTGAAACGTCTGTTCACGAATATGGATGTCAGAATGTGACACGTCTGTTCACTAACACGAATGTCAGAATGTGACACGTCTGTTCACTAACACGAATGTCAGAATGTGACACGTCTGTTCACGAACACGAATGTAAGAATGTGACACGTCTTTTACTGGACATGAATGTCATACGAGACTTGTTGCCGAGGACTCCATAAGAATGCAAACCTATGTAATGCGTAAAAAATCGCGTAAGCACCGTTTTTGTAAAGGTTTCCCAACCTTTAACGTAGGCTCAGCGTCTTCTTCATCTTCCTCCTCATTCTTCTTCTTCTTCCTCTTCTTCTGCTCCTCCTCCTCCTCTTCTTCCTCCTCCTTCTCCTCCTCCTCTTTCTCCTCCGCCTTCTTCTGCTTCTCCTTCTTCTTCTTACTTCTTCTTCTTTTTCTTAATCTTTTTCTCCTTCTTCTTCGTCTTCTTCTTCTTCGTCCTCTTCTTTTTCTTCTTCTTCTTTCTCTTTTTTTTTCTTCTCCTCCTTCTTCTTCTTCTTCTTCTTCTTCTTCTTCTGACATATGATAAGCTGACAAATGATTTTCTTCTTCTCTTCTTTTTTCTTCTTTTTCTTCCTGTTCTTCTCATCCTCCCCTCCTCCTCCTTCTTTTTCTTATTCTTCTTCTTTTTTTTTGTTTTCTTCTTCTTCTTCTCCTTCTTCTTATTCTTCTTCTTCTTCTATTTCTTCTTATTCTTGTTCTTTTTTTTCTTCTTCTTCTTCTTCTTCTTCTTCTTCTTCTTCTTCTTTTTCTTCCTCTTCTTCCTCTTCTTATTCTTCTTCTACTTCTTCTTATTTTCTTTTTTCTTCTACTTCTTCTTTTCCTTTTTCTTCTTCTTCTTCTTCTTCTTATCCTTCTCCTTTTTCTTCTTCTTCTTCTTCTTCTTCTTTTTCTTTTACTTCTTCTTCTTCTTTTTCTTTTACTTCTTCTTAGTCTTCTTCTTCTTCTCTTTTTCTATTTCTTGAGACAAATGATAAGCTGACCAATGATTTTATACGTAATGTAAATAACCAGATACAGAATGACGTTGATGATGCTTCCCAGAAAACAGGAGACGTTGATCCAGTGTTGTTTTAATGTTGGGCCAGCGTCGCAGACGGTGGGGCAACATTAAAACTACATTGGATCAAACGGCATCAGACTATGTTGCCATAGTTACGAGCTGTGTGGAGGAGTGTGTATATTAGCCATAAATTGATGGTCTATTTTACAAATCCGGGGCTTAGCCAAGTGCTCCATCGGGGCTCCAAGCTACATCCGGCTATCAGGAGCGACATCCAATAAAAAGACCGCTAACATACTGAGCGTAGGCAACCAATAGCATGCCAGCTAACATACTAGGCATAGGCGACCAGTACAAAGCCAGCTAACATACTGAATACTGGCGACCAGTACAAAGCCAGATAACATCAAATTTCAGTCTAATATATTAATTAGAATATGTCTATTGAGAAGATAAATAAATGTCACATGAACTGACAGTGTCTGACACTTCACACCCACCTGGTGATTGCATTGATAACTAGGCCATGATCTGCCAGTGATTTGCACTGATTTCATGAATATCTCTGCTGGTATTTTGTAGTTAATCACGTGATATACCCACACATTACTAATTTGTCCTGATGACCAACGTTGTTTTAATGCTAGTCGAAAGCCTCAGACATTTAAACAGTATTTATGTACAGGATAAAGCCCGAGGAACTCTACTTTCTTAGCTGGGGAAAAGGCACAGCTAAGAAGGTAGAGCTCTGAGGGTTTTAACTGACTTAAAACACATCCTCATAATCAACAGCTCGGTCACACCTGACTGATTATAGCACCATAGGCCTACCATGATAATTGGTCTGTACTTGATCAACAATAACTTTCTATTCCCGGCTTAGTATGTAGTGGTCGAACAAGGACAATAATGTAGTGGTGTGTTTTAATTATTGTTCAGACAGTGTGTCAGGGCCGTTATTAACGTGATAGACGACATTATCTGGTATATGGTAGGAGGGGTAGTATGATTCCATCAATCAGGAAACGTTGGGGTCAAAGCGTCCAACCAGAAAACACAAGACAGGACTGGTGTTCCGGCACTGAAAGAATAAAAAAAAATATCATGGCCGTAGACCCATAACATAGGTATTCAAATAAAGCGAAAAAAAATATAACTAAGACATAATATTATATGATGACTTTAAATTGAAAAAAAACTTCTCGTATTATATGGAATATGTCAGTGCTTAAATGGTTAACATACATCGATAGCATATATTCAGTGATATCAATAGACCAAACTCTGGATCACTTACTTCTAAAGGAACTATGTTTCTTCCCCATCCACGTGTGAAAGTCAGTATTGTGGGGAGCATCCGTGACCGAGAGGTAGCGTGCTTGGCCTCAGACCGCCAGGGCTCGAATTTCGAATCCTGTGTCTGGAGGACAGTGTCATCTCATTCATCTCACCATCCTCAGGAGGTTCTCCTGGCCCAGTTTAGCCTATATGAGCACAAAGGTGGCCTAAAGCCCGATTCATTTCATTTCTAAAAGAACTAACTCACCACATAGTTTTATTATTGTTTCTTCTTATTTTAATTTTGTCCGGTGAATTATAGTATAGGACACAATTATCTGGAGCGCATGTTTTTCGTTGATTTCTCCGTCAATTCTGAATGAATATCTTGAAATTTTGTACAGTCCATTTCCAAGTCATGTCCTAATTGGTAAAAGTTCCGAGACGTAAAATGCAGTATTTCAAAAGTTGGACCATTTGACATGTATAGAAAATTCAAAATATGACGTCCCTCTCCCTAACCCTGGAATTTTATTACATGTCAAATGGTCTAACTTTTGCAATAATAATTATAATTCCGCGAATTTTTTACAGATGTTAGGACATGACTTTGAAATGGCATGTGCAAAATTTATAGGAAATCGATTCAGAATTGACAGAGAAATCGACGAGAAACATGCGCTTCAGATACTTGTGTCCTAGACTTTAGCAATTAGTGATATTTGTATTGCTAAAATATTGTTGAACTAATGTATCATGACAGTTAATTAATTAAGGTGGTGACGCAGCTGGAAATATTTGAATTGAGCAAACTCTTGACTAATCATAGGCTGGTCATTTTAACTTGCTGTAAATCAGGTAAACTTGGAGCACAAATAGTCAAAGGTCATCAGAGGTCAGGGTATCTCGAGGGAGGCTCAAGACCAATTGGTGGCAATTGATCCACCGAGGCCGGTACATCTTATTCTGTGTGCGTAAATAGACCCATCCCAGCGAAAACGAGACGTTCACCCAATCCTGGTTTAATGTTGGGCCACCGTCTACGACGCTGGCCCAGCATTAAACCAACATTGAATTAACCACGTGTGTTTTCTGGGATGACACTCTGAATGGTAAGATGGCGGCGGTAGATAAAGTATTACAGCGGTGATACGGCTGCCCTGGGCGGAGGAATACATCCTCACATACAGCTCTATGTGTGTGTGCCGTGTGTTAAACCTCATAGTGCTAAATTAAATAATTTAAATTTTCACCTATTTAAGTTGTGTCTCGCTACCGCGACCCACAACTGAATAACCGTTCAACCCTGTGTAGGTGTAGGCCCATGGACCGCTGTGAGCCTTGCAGTGCGGGGATCAGCTTTAGTCGTAAGAATTAACCCTTGTCCTGCTTTGCCCGGATATATACGGGGTTTAGGATGTTTTAGATCAATACAAATATCACTTAACTTTGGTAAAATTATTTTCACTAGATGCTTAGTTGATCCAATAATTTAATTTTAGACATGTCTATTTTTCATAAATAGTAATATTTTTCGTCATTTGAAGCTGGAAATTGCGTCAGCAATTCCAGCTTCAAATGACGAAAAATACAGTTGAAACAATTCAGCAGGACAAGGGTTAATATATTCCCAATAGTCGTAGACCCATAACATAGATATTCAAATGAATCAGAAAGAGCTAACTAAGACATTTATGATGATTTAAAATTGAAAAAAAAAACCTTTGGCCTCCAAGGTTTTCATAAATAAATTCAGCACTTCAAGGCTTAAGATCTCAACGTCTGTGAATCTGAACCCTTTAACCCCTAGGTGTATGCGCCGCTGTAAGATCTATATCAACCCTTTAACTACTAGCGGCACTTACACATATTTCGCATCAACCCTAGATAAAGATAAAAATAAGGCATAATTTCCCAACGGTTGCCCAGATAGACCGATATGTATCTTAATCAATCTAATGATATCGTCTGTCAGACTTTTCCAACAGTTTGTATAGTATTTTTTCCCGTAGATTTCAAATATGCCAGGTACCATTCGAAATTTTGTATATTGAATTAGCTAATTTGCATATTTCCTAAAATGCAGCCGCTGAAATATAAATTGTAATTAATACCATACTGGCTATCATAGGCATTTGTGTTTTTGGCTCTTAATTTGAATTTTGATATCCCATACATCATTGTTGGTGTGTGTACTGGCACTCTGAATACGATTACATTTGACAAACAAATTTGATATATCTATTTAAAAGTACAAAAACTCAGTGGGAACTTCTGATCTGTGAAATTTGAAGTCTGATGTCCGAAGTCTGAAGTTTAAAATTCCAATTCAAAATTCCAATCAATATTTCGTAATAACAACAACCCAACAAAACTTAAAATGGCCGCCAAAAAACTCACAAAACCTAGTCCAAAGGGTGGTCCTCGTTGGCTTACAAAAATACGTGCCAGTTCAATAGTGGGTGATTGGTGGGACGGGCGGTGGCCCTGGTGATTAGCAGTGGAACATATCCCCAGTAAACACAAAACATTTGTATGACTTTATACAATGTTGGACCAACGTCGAAGACTTTGGGCCGGCGTTGTATAAATGTCATACAAATGTGTTGTGCTTACTGGGTCTGGAGAAGGACTAAGCTGGAGATCCATCACCAACTATATACTGAGGCTCGTAATGCCGTCACTGCTTCCATTACCAAGGCCAAGATCAAGTACTTTCGGGAAAAGCTGGAGTCCGCTGACAGCAAGTCTAAGTTTAGGTTTGTTAAATCTCTGTCAGGACAGCAAATTAACATCTTTTCTGAATTTGACAATCCTCAGAATGGTTGCGAGAAATTTTCTGATTTCTTTATGGCAAAGGTACAAAACATCAGGACAGAGCTTCACTCATCTAAGTCTGATATACTACCTGATGAGGTGGCACGTTTTACTGGGTCATTAACTTTCAGATCTTTCAGACCAACATCAGCTGAGGGAATACTTCAGATCATGACACATATGACGAAGACTTGTGATCTTGATCCTCTCCCGGCCAGACAGCATAAGCAATGCTTGCGGACCATAGTGCCGGCGGTGACTCTAATTGTCAACAAGTCATTAGCTGAGGGGACTGTACCAAATAATTTGAAGGAAGGGCCTGTTCAACCTCTCATTAAAAAACCGTCTTTAGACCAGGATGTGTTAAAGAACTACAGACCGGTCAGCAACATCCCACTGCTGTTCAAGGTGATAGAGAAGGTTGTTGCACGGCGGCTAGATGAACATCTTGACTCCCATGACACGCAGGAACGGTGTCAATCTGCCTATAGGAAACAACATTCCACCGAGACAGCTTTAGTACGAGTCACCAATGATATTAAGCTGTCTCTAGACAATAAAAAGGTACATTACTTGTGTTGTTGGACTTAAGCGCCGTATTTGACACCATAGATCATCGGATCCTGCACTCCAGATTACGCAGACGGTTTGACGACGTCTAGAGGAATGCATTGCGGAAATAAAAACATGGATGACAGCCAAATATCTGAAAGTCAACGATGACAAGACCGAGTTTATGCCGGTTGTGCCCAGGTCTGCTGCCCATTTGCTAGAGGGACTCACCAAAAGTATTGGTGAGGTTAGAGGTTATCTGGACTGTCATTTGGACATGTCCCATAATGTAGCTATTCTGTTAAAATCATGCTACTTCCACATGTACCATATCGGACAAATCCGGAAGTTCCTTCCCAGAAAGACTATTGAAAGAGTTGTGAACGCAATGATAACTTTGCGTATAGGAGATGCGACGTTTGTATCAGCAGCAGCTAATCTGTGGAATACCTTGCCTCTGAACCTCAGGTTGATCGACGATATTTGCAGTTTAAGACTGCTTTAAAGGCACACTATTTCACCAAGCACTACGGTGACTGATGCCATCACTAGACTATTCCGCTACCTATAAAATCATAAAGTGGAAATTATTATGTACAACGCCTTGATTAGTTTTTGTAGAAGGGGCGCTATATAAGTGTAAATTTGACTGATTTGATCTTGATAGCACTGTTGCCTTTTACGTCGACCCGTATAGATTATTATTGCACACATCATCACCATAATCAAGATACAGCAACACTTTTTATACCTCGTTTAATACCTTAAGCCCTAAGGATGTCTATAGACGTTTTTAATCCATTATATTAGGAGATTAAATCTCTATAAATAGAAATTAAGTGACTGTTAAAACATCAAGATTTACAAATGTTTGGCTCAAATCAAACGAACTTCAGTTGGGTGAGAATTTAAATTATATAACTTAGCAAGTAGAGGGTTAATTACTATTCTAGTCTAAGCCTGTTTTACTTCTTTATTTTATATGATATTTCAGTCATAATAAAAAAATGTCGTAATACCAATATAAGGGGCATTGTTAATGGGAAAGCCTGTTCTCTTCCACGTATAGCATTCACGTATAACATTCACGTATAACGTCTACGTATAACGTCCACATATAACGTCCACGTATAACATTCACGTATAACGTCTACATATAACGTCCACGTATAACGTCCACGTAGAACGTTCGCGTATAACGTCAGCAGTACGTTATTATTAACACAATATGGCAGAGAACAATAAAATGTTTGAATTTGAAGCCAGTAATCAGGAGGAAGTTTTCCAACTTGTAAAGGATATCATCAAACCTGGCACCACACGAGATAAAGTGCAGCGGAAATACGTCAAGTTGGCTGCTCATCATGACAGGGTACGTATTGGGAAGTGATTTCTTGAATAGTGTGACGTTAGAGGCTACGTATTGGGAAGTACTTTCTTTTGATAATATCTTATTTCAAGTATTGATCATTCATATTATCTAAATACATAGTGTTTTATAATGGCAATGCCACTTAGCATGATTTCAATTAGCCTATGCATGTTATATTATGTACATTGCCGTGTGATTTTAGCAATCTAACCATCTTGTATATACATGTACATATATCTCCTTACATATAGCTTCTCTTTGACAAATAAATAAATATTTTTAATTATGTTAATAAAATATATTTCTGCCTGTCTGTCTGTCTCAAATAGTGTGACGCTGTATGTTTGAAGTATACTATAACTGAAAAAATGTATTGGCTGTGATTAACTAACCCTTTCAAGCCTGAATTTACCATTGTCATCTTCATCCACTAGAAGCCGCGAATTGCTGTCGCATTTCTCGACTTGTAGTGGATGAAGATGATTAGATGTGGTTTAAAAATTAAAGAAAATTGCCATGTATTGGTGGGCGGGGCCCCTAGGGTAGTGGCTAGCACCGTTGCCTTTCACGCTAGAGTTAGGGGTTCGGTTCCCGGTCTCGGCGGTTTGAAAGAAACAAAAATGTTTCTTCCCCATCCACGTGTGAAACTCAGTATTGTGGGGAACCTCCGTGACCGAGAGGTAGCGTGCTCGGTCTCAGACGGCCAGGGCTCGAATTTCGAATCCTGTGTCTGGAGGACAGTGTCATCTCATTCATCTAACCATCCTCAGGAGGTTCTCCTGGCCCAGTTTAGCCTATATGTGCACAAAGGTGGCCTGAAGCCCGATTCATTACATTTTTTGTCATGTATTGGTAAACCAGTTTCATGGAAATATTCATTCTAAAAAATCTTGGTTGTAGGAAAATTAAGTCAGGGATGTAAAATGGCAAGGTCTATTGACACAGTACTGTGTCAATAACTAGTAGCAGCTATGGAGGTTTTGCACAGTACTGTGTCAATTACAAGCCAGACGATATTATTGACACCGTACCAATCAGGAGGCTGCTTACAAATAATTCAAAATGCCCGTTATTTTTTGGCGCCACTTGCTTCTTGACACAGTACTGTGTCAATAATCAGCGTTAATTATCTACGCACTGGGAAGTGTACAGAAAATGTAGGTGTACTGTATAGCCCATTAAAGAATATTAGCGGTGCATACACCAAAGCAGTAAAGAAAGAACAAGGGTGTATCCACATTATCGCACAATGGTTGGAAGAGCGAATAGATCGACGTCATATTATCACAACTTACTTACGTGCATCTAAGGTTTATTTGATGGGATTAAGGCCTAGGCCTATATTCTTAAATTTGGAATAAATTAAATATACAGGATTTGAAATTATGCGACCACATTGTCTTAAAACAGGTCAGTTGTTTCGTTTCACTGATTCATAACGTCTATTTATGACGGATCCCACTCCTGAGAACGTAAACATTTTCTGCATGCATGTGGGCCCACAAACTGTGCTCAGAGAATCGTGACGATCCACCTATTTTACACCTTACCAGACAAAAATAATGGCTAGTATTTCAAGTTCACGTGCATAGCCTACACCATATTGTATTGGGTGGGGTGGGGGGTTTCGATCGGAACCTTTAGAGTGCCATGTTGCGAATACAGTTATTAACAGCCTTCTAATTTATTATTACCTTTCATTTATGTAAGAGAGCGAGGGCATTATTAATGCCCTCGCTCAATGTGTGTATTTAATTAGTGTTTCTGCAAGTATGTTTACTATACATGTACGCTCATTTTTTTTATCGATCATTTGTGGATTCAACTTCCCCATAGCTGACGAGGAGGGTTGCTCCATAATAATCTCAATGGAGTTGCCACAACCGTTTTCATTATTGTAAACACGGTACAATCATTTTTAAACTGATTGTTCTGATTTGTTTACCCTGCATGCAAACCTTCGATAAAGACAAGCCGACAGATAAGGGCTGTTCCATAATAATTGATGCTACAACGCCGTTTTCAACTTAGAAATTATCGCAAGGAGAATATGATCATAAAAAATAATCCAATTGTTCTGTGCCTTTTTACCAAAGGTACAGCACCAATTTAGCCCGGATCAATGTAAATATGTGGGGTTATTTGTTATATAAGAATTGGGGTTACCATTACAGTTTAATTGTGTAGGCTAAGCATAACACACTCATGCACATCCAATTGTTTTTTTGTACAATACCATACGTAGGCCTACAACTACCAAATATATCTGACAAATTCGCACGGAAGGATTGTTCAATAATACAATAATACAATTAAAGATTTAACTGATTTCTCTCAGTGTTTTACTTCTTTTCCTTCCTAAGTGTATGAACATTTATTCATCAGATAAGGATAACCTTCAGTTGGCCGAAGTGTGAAAATAGAATGATTCTAGCTAATTAGGCTCGAAAATTAACACTAACATAAGTGTTGTGAATGTCATTGTTCTATGTACCTTTAATTTATTTTCATACTTGTTATATTTTCCTAGATTTATGAAAGATTTATCTTTCCCCCCTCTCAACGACGTTGACGCGGGGTTTGTGGCGCTGCCTCGGATGTCCGTCCGGTATTTCGGCCGTCTATTAGCATCAGGTTTCTGGAGCAGGTTTCGGAAATCCGGGAGGATATTTCTTTCACACTGCACACATACATTCCTTAGGAGGGTGTAGATGTGCCTTTTGAGGTTTATAACCTTTGGCCTACCTAAATGGTCGACCATTGGCTACTACCTTTTCTATGCCTAATATCTGGCAAACCGTGCCAGATATTACTATAAATGTGCGGTTTCAGTTGGGATATACCCCGAAAAACTTCAGCTCAAATTCAAAATGGCCGACTATTGGCCATAATGAACTTTACTATGCCTGATATCTGGTCAACAATGCCAAATAGCTAGTCCATTAGGCCTACCATAAAACAAAATTCAAAATATATGGTAAACCCTGCCTGCTAACTAGACCATTGTAGAACAGTATGTGTCTTCGGGGATGGATTTGACCAGAAAATGCCATACATACCTTGAATAATCAAGGTAAGTCCATTACCATAAAACAAAATGTGCCGTTTAGATAGACCTGTGCCCTGAAAATACCCAATCGATCAAATTCAAAATGGCTGAACTTCAGGACATTATTGACTTTTAGATGGGTGATATCGGGAAATTTGTGCCAAATACTATAAAACATTACCAAAAATCGGTGGTTTCAGAGAGGCAAATGTCTTGAAAAATGTCAGTGTAATCACATTTTAAGAAAATGGCCGACTTGCGATTATGGTGGCCTCTTGTTGTCATCGGTATTATTATTTTGTATTTTGACTAAACATTGGGCCTATATGCTGACACAAGTCATGCAAATATCACTTCATATAAATGTAACCAAGGTGTTATGAGGCGCAAAGAACAACTTTTTACCGTTATTTGTTTTATCGTGCTGTTATCGATGGTATTTGATGTATTCAATGCTGTACCCGTGCATGGTAGCCACTGGCCAGATGTGAACGTTTTGCGCAGAATTGGATCCAGACGCTACATATGACGACAGTACCAATCATGCAATAGAACAATGGGAGAAGCTAATATACATGAAGCTGAAAATTCAGAAAAAAAGTTTTTCGCATACGAATCTGATATAAATATATAGGATGTCTCCCAGGCGTTGGTCCAATATTAGGCAAGAGTCGTAGACGATGGGCCACTGTCAGCCCAACATTTGGCAAACGCCTCCTGTTTGCTGGGCTATTTTGCCGCAACTCTTTTCGAAATTATAAATATCACAACTTACAAATATAAAAAAGGATATAAAAAATATATATTATTGATTTTTTGCAGTTATGGCTCTTTGAATTCGCAGCTTGCTCATCTTAAACTTGGTAACATAGCTCATTTAAAATAACAATTAACTAGTATTTATTTCCTTACGCCCAGACTTTCCATAATAGTTCCTCAAAGATTCGGCGCTCGACCATCGGCGGATATAGACGCTGGAATATTTATCTGCAATTTGATGAAATTCTAAACTGTAAGTCTAACTAGAACGAGTTGTTTGGAAACGAACACGAAAACAGCCCTCCATTATCGCCAGTCGGCCATTTCACATTTGATATAGATCAGGAAACTTTCTTAAGGTTTATTTTATAGTACCGCTTTAGCTATTATGCAAGATTACCGAGATAATGCGAAAAAAACAATTAAAACTGCCCGCCAGTTGGCCATTTTGAACTTTATTTCTGCAAAATTTGTCATGGGTGTGATTCCTTGTCCTTTTGTGAGTCCTCACATTTTGTTCTATATACATGGTGTAGCTATTTTGCTTTGCTTTTTTAATTACGTAAATATCACAATATTACTCAAATTCAAAATGGCCGCTACACGGCCATTTTAAAATCGTTTGCTCACAAAAGATAATCAGGTCATTGACTGACATTGCTGTGCATATTTTCCAAATAAAAAGATCTGCTGGGAACTTTTTCCTGAAACGCCCTAACGAGTATGTATTTGCTAGTGGCTCGAGTAATTAAAGGGTTAATTATATGGGAATCAAAATGTCACTAAAAATTCCCCGGTGGTATGTGATGGCTATGTGAAGTATGAGGAAGCAGAAGTTCATAGGTCAGCTTATATGCAAGATTTCCGAGATGAGGAAAAAATGAATAAAATGGATGATTGGCGGCCATTTTTGGCTTGTATTATTGCAAAATGTGTCATGGGTTATCGTGTATGAGACCTTATATTTTGTTTTATATTCATGGTCCAGTTATTTTGCATTATTATTGAGTTACGTAAATATCACAAAATTACTCAAATTCGATATGGCCGCTGGATGGCCATTTTGAAATTGTTTGCTCCCAAAAGGTAATAGGTCATTGTCTGACAGAGCTGAGCATATTTGCTAAATTAAAAAAAAATCTAATGGACTTTTTTTCCTGAAAAGCACTAACGAGCATTTCCTGGTTAGTGGCCATAGTAATTAAAGGGTTGATGATATGGGGATCAAAATGTCACCAAAACAATTTACCAGTGGCATGTGATGGCTATGTGAAGTATGAGGAAGCAGAAGTTGATAGATTAGTAGCTATCTTGCAAACAAATAACTGCGGCGGCGGCGGAGGACCGTGTGTAATACAGTAAGTTGCCCGCCTCGGCGAGGGCTGCTTAATAATGGGATAGTATTTTGATCAAAGCGTTTAGGGCCTATACGTTTGAACCTGACTGATTCAAATCATTCTACTCCTCTAGCAGTCCTACATTTTGCATATGTTATTTTAAACACTTTGTTTAGTTTAAACATATTCCATTGACTACTTGTTAAATCTATCGCAACATATAGATGGAGACTGATTTAGATGTTCTGATTGCGTTTGATTTTCTTAAAATATGAAGTGAGCACCACCAAAATAGCCGACACTATTTGAGACGATTACAATTTATCTGAACACTGACCTATATTTGGACCAGGAACGATGTCTGTGTGGGGTCGTTTTAGGCCAAAAAAACTTTTTCTCTACTTTTGTTTGGCAGCCGACAGTAGGGGTCTCCATATTGCACATTTTCTGTTTGTTATCTAGCTGACTGACATAACGATTCATTGATGATTTTTTAAATTTTAATTTCATGGATTTACAGGACTAACCAAGATGGAATCTACCACCTGCACCGTATATGATGCTGCTTTGTCCAAACAAATTCTGAGAACTACGGTGTATGCTAC
The DNA here is from genome assembly GCA_964017125.1 of Flabesymbios commensalis. Lineage (NCBI taxonomy): Eukaryota > Metazoa > Annelida > Polychaeta > Terebellida > Flabelligeridae > Flabesymbios > Flabesymbios commensalis. The sequence goes on along the minus strand of OZ024909.1, from coordinate 4,020,110 downwards.
TGTTCTAGAGATATTCATTGAAAGTACATCTTATTTGTGAAGCAATCTTTTCGTGTCGAATACATATGAGTGTGTTTTTAGAGAGCCATTCTAGTGTTAGGCCTATGCTATATCTTCAGATGTAATATTCACCCTGTAAAACCTCATGATGCATTAAAGAATCATTTTGGCATCTCTGAAGAATTCTGAATTCCTACACCTAGGGGGCTTAGAACGAACGTTTTTATGGAACTGTTTTAATAATAACACTATCTTTTTTGTTCATTTTTTACCCACTTCAATTCTTCTTCATCCACAACAAGTTCAGAATTGCGAGTAATTCACGACGTGTAGTGGATGAAGATGATAATGGTAAACTCAGGCTTCAAAAGGTTAAGTATAAAACTCATGTGTGAATATGCTGAGGATTTCGTGCATCTCTAAGCTCGGTTCACTACGGGTTTAGGCGCAACTTCAGTTCAGCCCTCCCAACGTCACCGGCTGGATCTAGGAGATTCAAACCATTGATTTTTGATCAATGAATGTTACGGATGGACATAGCTAACTAAAATCCCCAGTTGTTGTTTTCTGAGACGATCATGAAAGTTACAATGCAAACTGGTTAGTAGGCCAATGACGTAGCTGTCATTACTAACCAGCTAACCAGCATGCATGTAACGATTTAGCACATGCAAACTCTTCACATTGTCTAATAGCGCAGCATATTTGCTTGTATCATATTGATGAATTAACAACAAGAGTTCACTATTGGTGTGTCACTAATTGAGATATTTTTATTACAAAAATCAGCAAATGTGATACAAAAACAGATTGAAATCACGTATGAAAATGTGAATATCAACAGTGAGTAAACGTTTATTATATATCCGCAAACATGATAAATGTTTAATGTGCCGTTGAAGCAAAAATCCCCAGCCTCTAAAACTTGAGCAATTAAACATGTTTTCCAATACGTAGTCAGCTCGTACTACAAGTGTAACAAAAGCAACTTGTTAAATCTTGATAGACATACTTTTGAGCCTTCTAAATAATTATCAGAGAATGAGACCGATGTTTGTCCAAAATCACGTGGAGATATCTTCTAAATCGGTGCTTTCAACTGCACTTTCTGTTGTAAGGCTGGCACTACATCAGTGAGTGATTTGAGTACTGCTTCTGCCATCTTGCGTGCCGCACTCGTGATTATTTTGATAAAAAATATCACTCATGGATTAGATAAGATCTTGGTTCTCCGCCAAATGTTAGTTCCCTTGTTATGGTATTTGGGAAACTAACTAGATATTTAACATGGGATCGTTTATCTTACGAGGAGAAGTCTGGACAAGAACGTAGATGCAAGCTTCTTTATTAATGGTTCATATTTCACAAGTTTCCGTCTCATGTATAGTTGGTCACCATGATAATAATAGTCTTAACGAGAACGTGGTGGTCTTATTTAGTAAACACTTATATAAAAGTTATATGGCTCAATATCTGCGAATAGCCGATTCTGACAGCAGCCTGGTAGCAGCATAAATAACGTATCTGCTTCGCTCATTTATCGTAGACACATCTCTTGGAGGCTGGTCGCAGAACGCACACTTTTTGCAGAAATGAAAAAAAGCTACAGGATCAAATACTCAGAAACATTTCAGGGATCTCAGCTACAAAATCCCCATACAATACTAACATCTTGAAAAAGAATTTATTTTCTAAGTGCTCAAATTGTTGGATTATAGGCAGCAATAATCACACTTTGCGAGAATAACACCTCGCAAATCATTACCGTAGCCTACTACCATCCTTAAATATGTTTTTTTTAATAATTTTTTAATTAAAAATATCGTAGGTTATAATTATGCAGAACATTCGAAAATATATAAAATTATATAAATATCTCGCTGAAACGATACACAACTTTAAGTGAGTGAGAATTAGTCAGAATATTATTCAAAATACTGACCAACCGTATTTAAATCACATCAATTGATGGCATGTTTACAACAAAAAACTTTTCTCAAAGAGTTAAGGATTATTACAAAAAAACTGACACTTAACAGGCTAAGGTATGAAACATATTTTTGATTACTATTAGACAAAATGATAATCAGAAAGATGTTGTCATATCTTAACCTTTTTTGGGGGCAACCACGACTATATTATTAATAGCACTAAAAGGTTGCTTGGGTCAACACATTTTCTCATATCAACTTTTCTCCGACCATCATAATATGAGCACAAATGAAATTAGTGTTTATTTATTAAATGTATGGGTGGTGTGGTCCTGAGTGGGGGGTTGGACCTAGCCCCTCACTCCCTGCCCTGGAATAAACCTTGAAAATACAGTTATCCAATCACTTCTGGAGTTACAATAAGGACATATCAGTCCTTCGCCAATCTTGTGACACCGATCCAACCTTCCCAGAGGACTGGCACATACACGGTTAATACCGTTGACACATTCTCTGCACTCCCCCATCTGCTTATTTGAACGTGGTCTTGAACAAAAACCTTCGCATATTTCCTTGTCTGTTTTACATTTGTCCATCACGCGTTTTCTGACATATCTCTTGTACTTTGCTACATGTTGCGTGCGTATAGCCATACATGGCTCAGTGCTTACTGATTCTGCAAACTAAAGAAACATGACTACATATAAATTTCCATAGTAATACGACTCAACAAACATAAGCCAATATAACCATCAACATATTCAATATGCATAAAGATAAACATAACTGACTAAATGAAAAAGATAAATATAATTATACACCAATATACTTTGTTATTCTGTAATAACATTTTCAGTCTGACATTTTTCATAATGGTAAATTGTCCTATGACATAGTAGTTGTGATTAAATAGATTTGAAGGTACAGGAAGACACGCAAGAAACGTTATTGACACAGTGCCGTGATAGCCAAGACTTATAACAGTTTTTTTACTGTAGATATATTAGAAACATTGTGAACACAATACTTTTTTAGCAAAGACTTGTAAGTGTAGATGTATTAGACACATTATTGACACAGTAATGTCGTATGAAAGACTAGTAAGTGTGGTGGTATTATAAGAAACGTTATTGACACAGTACTATGGTAGCTAAGACATCTAGCTGTAGAAGTATTATAAGAAACCTTTTTGACATAGTACTGTGGTAGCAAAGACTTGAAGGTACTGGTATATTGCCAGAAACCTTATTGACGCAGTAGTGTGGCTGCAAAGACTTATAAGTGCAGATATATTCGATAAAGCGCTATGATAGCAAAGTAGAGAGGTATTATAGGCAATAGTCTTGACACACTAATGTGGTAGCGAAGACTTGTGAGTGTAAACATGGTAAAGGTATGTTGCAAGAAACTTTATTGACACAGTACTGTGTTAGGGAAGACATATAGGTGTAGAAGTATTGTAATAAACCTTATTGACACAGTACTGTGGCAGCAAAGACTTGAATTCACAGGTATATTGCAAGAAACGTTATTGACACAGTACTGTCGTAACAAAGACGTGTAAATGCAGAGGTATTAAAGAAGCGTTGTTGAAACAGGTACTGTTGTAGTGTAAACTTATAAAGTTTTTTTTACTGTGGATGCATGAGGAACATTGTGGTCAAACTCCAGTAGTAAAGACTTAGTGTAGATGTATTATAAGAACTCTCATTGACACAGTACTGAGGTAGCAAAAAGGTGTAGGTGTAGCAGTATTGTAAGAAAGTTATTGACAGAGTACTGTGGTAGCACAGACTAACATGGATATGTATTGTAAGAGACGTTATTGACACAGTACTGTGGGAGCAAAGACTTGTAAGTGCAGATGGGTGAGAAACATTATTGACACAGTACTGTGGTAGGAAAGACTTGGCAGGACAGATACATTGTAAGAAACTTTATTGACACAGTACTGTGGTCGCACAGACTCGCAAGTATATGTATTGTAAGAAACATTATTGACACAGTACTGTGGTAGCAAAGACTTGTAAATGCAGTTGTATTGACAGAAACGTTATTGACACAGTACTGTGGTAGGAAGGACTTGGCAGGACAGATGTATTGCAAGAAACTTTATTGACACAGTACTGTGGTAGCAGAGACTCACAAGTAGATATGTATTGTAAGAAACGTTATTGAAACAGTAGTGTGGTTCCAAAGGCCTGTAAGTGTAGAAGTATTATAAGAAACTTATTGACACAGTACTGTGGTAGCAAAGACGTGTAAGTGTGGATGTATTAGAAACCTTATTGGCACAGTACTGTGGTAGCAAAGACTTGTAACTGCAGATGTATTGTAAGAAAGTTATTGACAGAGTACTGTGGTAGCACAGACTAACATGGATATGTATTGTAAGAGACGTTATTGACACAGTACTGTGGGAGCAAAGACTTGTAAGTGCAGATGGGTGAGAAACATTATTGACACAGTACTGTGGTAGGAAAGACTTGGCAGGACAGATACATTGTAAGAAACTTTATTGACACAGTACTGTGGTCGCACAGACTCGCAAGTATATGTATTGTAAGAAACGTTATTGACACAGTACTGTGGTAGGAAAAACTTGGCAAGATAGATGTATTGTAAGAAACTTTATTGACACAGTACTGTGGTAGCAGAGACTCACAAGAGAACATGTATTGTAAGAAACGTTATTGACACAGTACTGTGGTAGAAAAGACTTTTAAGTACAGATGTATTGAAGGAAACGTTATTGACACAGTACTGTGGTCGGAATGACTTGTCAGGACAGATGTATTGTATTTTATTTATTGACACAGTACTGTGGTAGCAGAGACTCACAAGTGAACATGTATTGTAAGAAACGTTATTGACACAGTACTGTGGTGGGAAAAACTTGGCAGGATAGATGTTTTGTAAGAAACTTTATTGACACAGTACTGTGATAGCAGAGACTCACAAGTAGATATGTATTGGAAGAAACGTTATTGAAACAGTAGTGTGGTTCCAAAGGCCTGTAAGTGTAGAAGTATTATAAGAAACTTATTGACACAGTACTGTGGTAGCAAAGACGTGTAAGTGTGGATGTATTAGAAACCTTATTGGCACAGTACTGTGGTAGCAAAGACTTGTAAGTGCAGATGTATTGTAAGAAACGTTATTGACACAGTACTGTGGTAGGAAAAACTTGGCAAGATAGATGTATTGTAAGAAGCTTTATTGACACAGTACTGTGGTAGCAGAGACTCACAAGAGAACATGTATTGTAAGAAACGTTATTGACACAGTACTGTGGTAGAAAAGACTTTTAAGTACAGATGTATTCAAAGAAACGTTATTGACACAGTACTGTGGTCGGAATGACTTGTCAGGACGGATGTATTGTATTTTATTTATTGACACAGTACTGTGGTAGCAGAGACTCACAAGTGAACATGTATTGTAAGAAACGTTATTGACACAGTACTGTGGTAGCAAAGACGTGTAAGTGTGGATGTATTACAAACCTTATTGACACAGTACTGTGGTAGCAAAGACTCACAAGTAAACATGTATTGTAAGAAACGTTATTGACACAGTACTGTGGTGGGAAAAACTTGGCAGGATAGATGTTTTGTAAGAAACTTTATTGACACAGTACTGTGGTAGCAAAGACTCAGAAGTGAATATGTATTGTAAGAAACTTTATTGACACAGTACTGTGGTAACAAAGACTCACAAGTAAACATGTATTGTAAGAAACGTTATTGACACAGTACTGTGGTGGGGAAAACTTGGCAGGATAGATGTTTTGTAAGAAACTTTATTGACACAGTACTGTGGTAGCAAAGACTCAGAAGTGAATATGTATTGTAAGAAACGTTATTGGCACAGTACTGTGATAGCAATGATGTGTAAGTGTGGATGTATTAGAAACCTGCGTCTAAGCATGCTAAGTGTAGATATAATTGTTGTAAGAACTGTTATTGCCACAGTACTGTGGTAGCAAAGACTTGTAAGTGCAGAGGTGTTGTAAGAAACGTTATTTGGCTGAATTATGATATTTATATTGCAGTATACCCTACTCCTTTGGGCGTTGACCATTCTGTTCATGCCGGTGGGCCCACAAACAAGATGACCCACCTACTTTAAGCGTCGTGCTAAGAAACATAATCTATGAGGGGTGGGTGAATCCCAGCAATCACTAGACGGTGATCCGAATGCGATTTAACGTTTGCCCACCATATTCGACGTTGGCCCAACATTGGGTCAAAGTCTAGTGTTTGCTAGGATATAATATAATTATACATCTAGCTATCGTTCAAAAAGCGTCAGGCCTAGGCTACATTACATCAATGTTCAGGGGCGTGCACAGGGGAGGGTCATGGGGTCTTGACCCCCCCCCCCCGCCCTTGAGCTGCCAATTTAAAAAAAAACGTGGATTTCCGGGGGCCAGCCCGCAGAACCCCCATATTTTTCGAAATGTTAACTCTTGAAAAATATATGGGAAAGCTGCGGACACCCCGGTTGTTAAATAACCCTTACAAATAATAACACGACTGTAAGTAACAATACGCCTGCTGGTAGCTTACCTTATTGAGAATCTTCTATACTGTCTGTTTTAACGTTCTCAAATTGATTTAAACAGTTGAACAAGTAGCATTCACCTCCGTCTCGCCTGAGAATGGCTGCCGAATGCCCCACGTGTACGCAAACCACTCTTTTTAAATGTGTATGCTGTCTAGACTATACAGCTACGCTACCGTACAGATGATAAAAAACATACATCAAGTGGACATTGTGACCTCAAAGCCGATTGGTTCGGTGTCAATAACGATGTCTGGGCTATTATTTACACAGTACTGTGTCAATAGACACTTCCATATGTGAAATGATGCTTTAATGCATCGTGAGGTCTTAAGGGGCTAATGGTACTCCGTTATGTGAAAATGCGTCTGTCGATCATCAGACGACGGACGAATTGGATTTGTGAGGATTAAATGGGTTCCTGTAAATATATATATACGTTTGGGAAGGGGGCGTGGCGCTTTGGTAGAGTGCCTGACTGCCTCGCCAGTCATGCATGCATCCGGGTTCGAACCCCACTGATCCTGTGTGAGGTTTTCAGAGAAATAGCCTTGTTTCTCCCTTTTCAATGTGACTAGGCGATCACGTTAATGGCGGCCTCGTCGAGTCAAGGGTGAAAGCAGTGTATCGACGTTAATTTCACGCAGGGCCACGCGCTGCGCGCTCCTTCACGTAAGTACGTTATTATGATGTTAATTTCGCGCAGGGCCACGCGTTGTGTATTCAGTACGTTATTATGACGTTAATTTCGCGCAGGGCCACGCGTCGCGCACTCCTTCACATAGGTACGTTATCATAAAAAAATATAAAAGAATGTGATTTCAACCATTATTTATGTTCAGATAATCAATTCAATGTCATATTCACTTAAAGTCAAGTATATCTGTTGAAGGACATGCAGATATCCGTATATGATGGGTATGCCTTTCTGGTCCGAGAAATCCATGACTTACTGAAGGGGCGCAGGGATGTCACCATTCTGGATTGCACCTGTGGAACTGAAGCCGTTGGCAAAGAGGTGAGGATCATTCCTGAGGAGCTCCATGAAAAAGACGTTGAGAAGTTCCATAAGATATGCAAACGGTGTTCATTTGAGTGCGATATGGGAAGATACAGCACTCGTTAAATGAATAATGTGTGAGCCTTTAAGCGAACACTTTATTCATTGAACATGTACTGTATTTTCCCATATCGCAATGAACAATGTTGATATTTCTTCACACAATCAAGTCACACAGGACATAACTGTCGTACATTGCAGTTTGAAATTCAGGCAGAGTGTGATATGGTTTGATAAAAGTCTCATGGTGAAAACAACAGCACAGACTGTGAGAAAACAACATATTTTTAAAAGCAGATCCAGCACTATGGCGTTGAACTGATGTTGTTTGAATGTTGTTGCAGCATCATAGATGATGGGCCAACTTTAAATCAGCAGTGGTCAATGTTTTGTGTTCAAACACAAGACGTTGAAGCAATGCTGGCTTAATGTTGGCCTAGCGTCGTAGACAATGGGCCAAAATTAAAACAGCATTGGTTCAATGTCTTGTGTTTGCCAGAAGCACAGTAAAACTGTTTTTTTTTAGGTTTTAATATAATATTATCTGAATATTTAATGTTCATGTTTTGTAGTTGAGTAAATATGGGTACGTAAATGTTGACGGACTGGACAGCAATGAAGAAATGTTAAAAGAATGTGAGAAAACTGGTCTTTACAACAAGCTGATATTATCAGAGATAGGACCACGCCCTCTAAGTATACCCGATGGTGAGCTGTCTTCTGCAAATCAAATATTTAACGCACTAAGTTATCTTATTTCAATTTTCACCACTTGAAGTTGTGTCTCGCTAACCCGACCGCCAACTTCAAGTGGGTGAAAATTACTCATATTGGTTTAATTCGAGACCAAACGTTTCAAATCTTGATTTTTAAACCACAGGGGCATGACCCCCCCCCCCCCCCCATCCCGTTCCTGTGATATGAGACAGCCCTGTAGTGTGTGTTGACTGGGAAATGGTGTAAAAGGTGAATATAATAGCGTTGGTGAGAGTTATGCACAGTTGTGTACAAATCCATGTCAACCCTTTATGACTGCTTTGAATAATCAGAGGTCTTCCATTTCAACAACGGGTCTGATTTCCCTGTGGTTTAAATACTATTTATTCAGTATTATTTCCCAATAACAGTGAGTTGATCGGATAATAAACGAACTAAACTCTGCTATCGTCGCTTAGCGCTCAAAGGGTGGGTTAAATATAGATAGATTGCCTAATCTGTTATGTACGCTTAGTCAATAAAATATCGTTGATATCTTTCGCTCTTAACATGATCTTAATTTTGTATGTGATACCATGTAAATTGCCGTGTGATTTTAGCAAATTAACTATGTTGTATATACATGTACATATATTCTATCATTTTTAAGCAAATAAGTCAGTAGTGACTTTTCTTTATGTCAATAAAATATCTGTCTGTGTCTGTACTATATTTGTAACATTTTAATATTAAAACTAAATTATCGTGATATAACCTGTTCCAGACATTCTCAAATGTTTATTTTGTTTAATTTAATAGATTCCTATGACGTTGTCATTTTGTGTGGCTTTAGTTCCTGGTCACGTGACTCCAGATTGTCTGATAGAATTCACACGAATAGCTAAATCAGGTGAGTATTTAGATGAATAATCAAACCAGGCGAGTATTTAGATGAATAATCAAACCAGGCGAGTATTTAGACGAATAATTAAACCAGGCGAGTATTTAGACGAATAACGAAGCCAGGCGAGTATTTAGACGAATAACTAAACCAGGCGAGTATTTAGATGAATAATCAAACCAGGCGAGTATTTAGACGAATAATTAAACCAGGCCAGTATTTAGACGAATAACTAAGCCAGGCGAGTATTTGGACGAATAACTAAGCCAGGCGAGTATTTCGACGAATAACTAAACCAGGCGAGTATTTAGACGAATAACTAAGCCAGGCGAGTATTTAGACGAATGACTAAACCAGGCGGGTATTTAGACGAATCACTAAACCAGGCGAGTATTTAAACAAATAACTAAACCAGGCGAGTATTTAGTGTCGTAGTGAATAACTAAACCAGGCGAGTATTTAGTGTCGTTGCGAGTAACTAAACCAAGCGAGTATTTAGTGTCATAATAACTAAATCAGGCGATTCACTAAACCAGACCAGGATTTAGACGAATCACTAAACCAGGCGAGTATTTAGTGTCGTTGCGAATAAAGGGTGTGTCTCAATAAACAGTATAGGCATAGGGAGGTTATATTTGTTTCATATATATTGTCTGGCAGATGCGTACAAAGTGTGTTTTACATAGGGGTGTTTTTTTCTGTTCCATACTGCTTCGCCGTTATTATTTAAGTTGTTCACTTTTAAAACCTTATAAATGTATTTCCATTTTCAAAACCAAAGGTTTTTTTTCAATTTTAAGTCATCAGAAATAAGGTTGGTTAGGTCATTCCGCGTCATTTGAATACCTATGTTATGGTTCTACGGCCATTATGAATATCTGTGTATTCTTATAATGTGATAGTGATCGATAAGCAGAAAGAGTTAAAAAAAATATGAGGCAAATAACCCTTTGGCTTCCATGGTAAAGGGTTAACACTTTAAATCCATACAATGTTTTTTTAAATAAACTTGATTTCCTACAACTACGTGAAGTATTCATCCACCTATATCCACAGCTGGCTGTGGATATAAAATGGCGGTCAGTGTTACCGGGCCTACGGCGAAGTTAGGTGGCCCGGTCATGCCGGGTATGGTTTTACAACGAAAATTATGATGGAAGTGTTTTATTCAGAACGGTATTTTATTTTTCATTCCCACCACTTCAAGTGTTCACGATGCATCAAAGGGGATCCAAAGCACCATTTTATCTGCGACCTCGGGAGCAGCGAGCCTTGCTGTCGGGAATATGCATTTTGCATCTCTTAAGAATAACTTGATTTCCTATGCCTATGGGTTTTTAGTATTACCACTATTTATTTTATTTGCACCCGCTTCAAGTCATCTTTATCCACTGAATGTCGTAAATTGCAACAGCAACTCATGGCTTTTTGTGGATTAAGATGACAATGGTAAATTTAGGTTTGAAAGAGTTAAAGCAATAGACCACTGTGTGTATGTTTCTGGTTTTAGTTGTATCCTAGTTGCCTCTATCTCTGTAATTAGCGTGGTGTTTTCTGGGTACAGATATGTCCCGTTGTACGTACACAGTGGACTACTCCTTTAAACTCATTTTAATTTTCCAGGTGGCCTGATAGCTATCACTAAGGGCAGCCATGGAGGTGAACCCGATCCCCCAGAAATGGAACAGCTGGAGAAGATTGGTGAACAGCTTGAACAACAAGGAAAATGCCGCTTTCTGAAAAGAGTTACTGACTCGGTCTACTTCAACAAAAACCCTTTTTATGTATATTTTTATAGTCCGCTAGCCTGATTGTCTATGACATATTAATTTTGTAGCTGGTGAGAAACATACAAAGCAAAACATAAACAATTCATTATACTTAAAAATTATGGCACTATAGTGGCCGTCACATTAACTCGATGCGTATGTTTTCCGTTATCAATTAGCAGTTTACTATTAGAGATAGATTAACTTAAAAACTGTACAATATTCTTGGCGGGAGACTAGAAATTAATATGTGACACCGATTACTAGATTATATTACCAGCTCTTGTTGGTTTATCACATAATAATTTTACCATTCTTCACGTTAAAAAATATCTTAAAGCTTCTATTTTTTCTTATTTTTATTCCTACTTATTTATAGATTTAAATAACTTTTTTTTACTTATTTCATGATTTGCACAATTCGTGCAATGCTACAATGAATTTTTTGTATGAAATAATTGGTAAAATCATCGCGAAGAGGCCAAATTTGCGAATAAAAGAATCTCGCGAACATTATTATACAATTGCGCTACTAAAGCAAAATGAAAATTTGCGAGCTCTAAACTTCTTGAAAAGTAACAAAATAAAAAATTCGCGAAAATTTACACACGTAAAAATTACCAGATCTACAGTATACAGTCGTGCTTAACGCTTAAGCATGTTAGAAGGACCAACAAATATGTGATATGTTTTTCAAACCACAGACTATTTTGAAGAGATGGAGATGGAACATAGCTGCAATTAAAATGAAGAGAATTGTCATTGCCCTGATGGGTTATTATCGGTTTCCAGCCCAGAAAATGTACCCTGATGAAATCACGAGGCGAAGTTGGGCGAAGTTATGCGGCCCGATCATGCCTGGTACAGAAAATGGTGGAAATGCTGAGATTACGACAACAAAATAGTTCTAATTTTAACCCTTAAAGCGCTGAAATATGTTTAAATAAACCAAGAAACCAAAGGTTTTTCTTCAATCTGAAATCATCATGTCTTAGTCATGTCTTTCCGTTTCATTTGAACACCTATGTACCAAAATATGGGTATACGGCCATTATAAATATTTTTATTCTTTCAGGGCTGGGATCGACTTTATGCATCAGAGTCAGATTCTTACGTCTAAATCGGTCTCCGCGTTGAAAGGGTTGAGCAAAATACAGTTCATATAGTACATAACAAATCAATGCTTCTGTTTTATGTTAAAGCTTCATCATCAGGCCAAAATCACCATTTTATTTTGTCTCTTTGATAGATCCATAATATGTCAACATGTCCATAAACTAGAATTGCATGAGTTTTTTTTTTAATTTTGGGTTGTGCATTTATCAGCTGAAAAAGAAACAATACAAGGACGAATTTTAATTTCAGACATGCATGTCCAAAGTAAGAAATACAGGGATAACTGATAAACGGAGTTTTCTATACATTGCTACGTTGCAACCCGAAATGTAAAAGACTTCTGAAAGTCTAGTCTATGAACATGTTCGCATATTATGGACATATTAAGGCGCCGAAATAAAAATGATAATGAGGAAATGCTCTCTGAAGCTGCATGTCAACTTCCATTTGGAATAAAGTGCTCAAACCATTGTATTCTATTTTTCCGCTAACACACACACTCATCGCAGCAGGTTTCTATTTTTCGTTTAATGCACTGTGTAACCTCTCGCTCTCTTCTTTGTCCCAAGTAATACATATTTATTGCTATTTATTCCTATCGTGTTCATGCCTGAAGAAAAGGAAATACCGTAACATCCACAAAATCTCCAATACTCATCTTTTTACACCCATTTTTATTCACCTTGAGATAGAAGTTGCTGCCGCAACTCTCATCTTTCATGAGTTTTATGACATAACCAAACTCATACACCAGTCATAATTCATATTAACCCTTTCAGTGTGGGGATCGTCTTTATACGTCAGAATCTGACGTCTGTGGACGTCAGATTCTGACGTCTAAAGTCGATCCCCATACTGAAAGAGTAGAATATTTAGTATGGCCATCAGGCTTGGGGCGAGTACTGGACAAAAGTACTCGAGTACAAGTACAAGTACTTGAAAAAATGACGAGTACAAGTACAAGTACAAGTACTGGATTTTCAAAAGTACTTGAGTACAAGTACAAGTACTTTGTAAAGTACTTGAGTACAAGTACCGAGTACTTTGGTTATAAACTCTGATAATTTACATGAAATTTATTAAATAAATAATTGATTATAATATATGTTACTTCATGTTGCTATATGTGACCCGATCTGGCAACATGAGTTTTAAGTCACACTTTGGCAAACGATTATTAAGAAAATGGAGTGGAAATGAATATTTTTTCTATTTATTTTATTTTAATACAATTGTGTGGTATTTTCCAAAAATGCACAAATTGCCTTTTTGAACTTCAAATGCCATTTTCTCAAAATGACGCAATTTCAGACTTCATATGTCGACTCATATTTTCGGAGTTAAACACGCTATGGAGTTGTGTGTTATACCATTTTAATGGTAATTTTTGTGTACGTGCGGGATATCTTAATAACTCTAATATTTATATATGCAACTTACGACTCATTTTGCCAGGTCGGGTCACATATAGATATGAGAGGTGAACATAATATTTTATGGGACAGGTATATTATTGATATTGCATTATCTGATGCCATGTCCCAGCCAATAGTATAATAATCAGGGGCGGATCCAGAAAATAATCTGACAGGGTTCCAATTTACTCATATTATATATACATATATGTATCATATTATGTGCCTATGTGTATCATATATGTATCATATATATCATATACACGCTGGTGTTAGGCAACTCTGGTGTTTAGCGGCGCTTGTATCATTATATTATAATATAGGCCTATATTAATTAAAGTCCCAATTATAAATAAAGTGATAAAGGTGAATGGACAAAAATGGAAATAAGCGATATAAGATCAAACGTCCAACTTAAATGTGAAAATCGCTAACTTTATAGTATACAATCATGTAGGTCGTATAGACTGGAGGGGTGGTGTGGATGTTATGTAATAGTCAAGGCGTGACTGTCGGCGTGATTTATTGTTTACACATCAATGAGGCGGTGACAACTAATTGTACCTGCTTAGGACTTGCAGCCGACCACCCCTCCACACCTTCTAGTGCCAACGATTAGGCTTATCAATCACTTTAAATTACTTGTTTCCTTAATTAATTAACGCAATATGCATGCCATTTTCGTTTTGGAAACCGGTCATTTTGTTTGTATAACTTTGACAGGGTTCCAAACCTAAAAAATACCGTTTTTTTTGTCTGAAACCTAATAATCTGATCGATTTGAAGAGGCTGACAGGGTTCTGGAACCCTGTCAGCGCGGTCTAAATCCGCAACTGATAATACTCCTATCAGTGTACAAAGTATTGTATGGTACATATAAGCCTACTATCTGGCGAATCATAATAAATTATTAAGTACATACTAGTATACAAATTGTCTGTGTCTAAAGCTTTACGTTGCAAAACACGCTAGCTTAAAAACTTGCAGTAGTCCTAATGATAGTAAAATTTTAGATCAGTGCCGCCAACATTTGGTCGCCACTGTAATACACGTTTAAATGAGCCTGAACACACATTGTGTCATGGAAAACATCAAGGCTATTAACGGTACACGGATCACAATTCTGCCCTGAAAATCTAAAAGGCAGTATCTGCGTACTTGAAGAGTAAACGGAACTGCCTTTTGGCTTTGCACGGCAGAATTGTTTAGCGATAACAGGCACACTTTAGCTGCTGGTGACTGTGATATCAAATCAAATGTATTACCATAATACATTGTATCCGTACAAGATTCAGCCCGGGCATACGCTGATCAATTAGACTATTATTAGTTTAAAAATATATTTGTATGCAATTTATAGGAGGAGAAAATCACTGTTGTATCTATTTTTATACTCGGTCCGTCATCACATTTCGGGGACGGAAAGGGTTATATAAAGCCGCCGTAGGCCTACAACTGACTCTTTATGTAACCTCACACCTTTAACCCTTACGCGACACTAACAATTATATGTTCAATTATATTTTTCTCTAATTTGCAGCTATAATTGCCGTTTCAATTTCTAGCTTCAAATGACGAACTATAATCACGATATTAAAAA
The DNA here is from genome assembly GCA_964017125.1 of Flabesymbios commensalis. Lineage (NCBI taxonomy): Eukaryota > Metazoa > Annelida > Polychaeta > Terebellida > Flabelligeridae > Flabesymbios > Flabesymbios commensalis. Next base: position 4,005,056 of record OZ024909.1, on the reverse strand, counting down.
ATAGACGAATAAAAAAACAATTTTTTGACTTAGCTGCTGCTTACTGGTGACCTGACGCAATGTATATATATTGCACATGTCAATGTAGTTTAGTTCGCTAGACAACTGACGTCTTGTAAACTTATGCATAATTTCGTCTACTTTTATTTTTTTCTTGTTTTCAGTGTGTACTGCGCTCCGATTTTTTTTGTATGAACCGCTTCATAAAAAAATTGTAATAATGATATATAAAAATAGTAGTGTCCCGCAGTAAAAGGGTGATGTTTGCCGTCTAATTACTTTGGTCATCTTTGTTTGAACACTACTGTTATATCATGTGTTAATCCTACGTACTTGCTGGTTAATTCTTGGCCCAATGTCTTGGACATTGGCCCGGCATGGTAAGGTCACTGTGGATAAGACGTCGCGTTGTCACGGTCGTGTTTTTTGGCACTTACACAACATTGGTACTGAGTGGTATGAGCTATGACAGTTTTAATATTACTGCTTTATAAGAGAACAGTTATAAACTACTTGTTCACTTGTTCACTCAAGTGACATTATTTGTCCGGTGCTGGAGAAATGTCGGCTAAGTATCTACCCAATTGGGCCAATATTGTGCTAATATTATGCAAATACCGGTCGATCGTCCCAACAAAAACGAAAAAGTGAACCTATAGTAATCTTAGTACACAGTCTTCAGCGTTGGCCCAACATAATACCACCATTGGTTCAATGCCCCGTGTTTTCTGGGGCTTAGCTGCGAAGAACGAGGTGTTGTATGTGTGATTCTTAAACAGCGAGACATTATTGTTGAAATCACGCCTCCCCCTTCAATGATTTCTAGTCCTACCGTATAGTATGGTCACTTGTAAATGTTATATATCAATTCCTAGTTTCCAAAGACACGTCTCTTGTCTTTTTTTAAGAATAGCTATTTATTTATCTTGTGAACTACACGAGCATACATACTAGTATATACAAGGCAGAACAAGCAATTAGCAGCATGATATTGTAAAAAAGGCGCACTTTTGTTATAAGTTGATGTAAGTAATTGGACTAGTTTGGAAATAATTATAAAGTATTTAATAAATCATTTTTCAATATAATAGCTAAACGGATGGAAAAAAAATCATAAACTGAATGTTCCATATCCCGCTATAATGATTTATGATTTGTCTGTGAGCTATTTTGAATTAATTTAAGATGACTAGTACTCGTAAAATACTCATAAGTACTCGTTAAAAGTACTTTTATTTTTAAAAGTACTTGAGTACAAGTACGAGTACAAGTACTTTTTAAAAGTACGAGTACTGAGTACCGACAAGTACTGCAAAATCGGTACTCGAGTACCAAAGTACCGAAGTACCGAGTGCTTTGGCCCCAAGCCTGATGGCCATATAGACCCATAACATAAGTATTCAAATGAAGTGGAAAGAGCTAAGTAAGGCATTTATGATGATCTCAAATTGAAAAAAATGGTCTTGTTTATCTACAACTGTTTCAGCGCTTCAAGGGTTAGTGCTTATTTTAATTGGATGAGTTGTAACAGAAGTCAGTCCCCTCTTTAAAAATAATATTCAAAATAGACACTCTCACCAGTAATTCATAGTTGCCTGCCAATGTACCTCTAAAACGTACTCAAACCTGTAAACTCCCCATCAGTCACTGAGGTTTTTTCGGCTGCGGGGCCCCGGATTTGCAATTGTCTTTATTTATAAGTAAACAAATTCTGAATCCCATCAATCATTTCGGGGAAATATTGAAACTTGATATTTCGGTCTTTTTCATCCCAAGTTTTCTCAGTCCCTGTATGCTCGATTGACAGAACGGAACGTGAAAGGGACTGTGAGATTAGACATGATTCGGATTTGCAGCTCCTCTGAGCTCGTGACACCAATGAGTCAGGTAAGCTACAAGTGTTTTCATTCACTTTCTGCGACACTGCACCAACATAAGACGTACAATGGGTCAACATGTCGTCTTTGTGCGCCCTTGGACGCCAAGTGCTATAATCTAGTCTTATAATTCGGTTGCCTCGCATCACCAATCGTACTTGTATAATTGAGTTGGAGGATCTTAAGTCACGTGCTTCTAGAGGTCAGCCATCTTAAGTCACCTCCTCAGGGATGGGGATATGGCAGCCATATTTATGATGCTTGATGCTATACGCGGCCCGCCAGGCAGCAGGTCGCTTCAGGCATGAACAAATGCTACATTTGAGTAGAATCAGTAATGCACTGGGGGTCACCTTACAGCGGGGCATGAGGTCAAGGGCAAAGACAGGACTGTGAGAGAAGGGGAGGTGGAATTTATGACCATAATTAGAAATAATACTGGAATGTTTAAAATCAAATTTAAACTTTCATTTGATCAGCTTCAATATCTAACATTTTCACTGTTTGACGATAAACAAACTAAATGAGGTTTTAAACAATTTCTTGCTTGATTAAAAAAAAATTATGTTTTTAGAAGGCGCACCTTGGTTTAGTTGAAACTTATACGCGCTTCAATGTAGTTCTTATGTCTTATTATACTTTAAACTTCAAACGAATTAAGGTTTACACTCACTCACTCACTCATTCACACACTCACTCACTCACTTAATCACTCAGTCACTCAGTCACTCAGTCACTCACTCACTCACTCACTCACTCACTCACTCACTCACTCACTCACTCACTCACTCACTCACTCACTCACTCACTCACTCACTCACTCACTCACTCACTCACTCACTCACTCACTCACTCACTCACTCACTCACTCACTCACTCACTCACTCACTCACTCACTCACCCACCCACCCACACACTCACTCACTCACTCACTCACTCACCCACCCACCCACTCACTCACTCACTCACTCACTCACTCACTCACTCACTCACTCACTCACTCACTCACTCACTCACTCACTCACTCACTCGCACATTCGCTCACACAATCACTCACTCACTCACTCACTCACTCACTCACTCACTCACTCACTCACTCACTCACTCACTCACTCACTCACTCACTCACTCACTCACTCACTCACTCACTCACTCACTCACTCACTCACTCACTCACTCACTCACTCACTCACTCACTCACTCACTCACTCACTCACTCACTCACACAATCACTCACACAATCACTCACTCACTCAGTCACTCACTCGAGTTGTTTGCACATCCCTGAAGATAAAGTGTATCACATACACTGAGAAAACTCTGCCTTGAGCGCGTATCTAGTTAACATACGTTTTGCAGCACATCTTTCCGGTTGACATGACACAGAGTCACCTGGTGTCACGTGGATTACACCATGCTTTGTGGGCAGTTTGTCTCTGGGGAGTCACCAGGGCAACACATGTCCACCAGTAACCAAAGCAACCACCCAGTGAACACATAGCATGTGTATACCATTAGTCGAAGATGTTGGGCCGACGTTGTATAAATTTAATACAAATGTTTTGTGTTTGCTGGGCAGTGCTCTGACAAAAGTGGGCCCAGTATCTAATAATCTAATATGCCTACACAAACGATCAGAAGAAAATATAAACATTTTGGCACTATCACAACACCCTGTTTCATCCCAGAAGGTTTTGCCCACTCTACTGTCTTTCTCTGACAGCCCGTCTTTCCCGTTCTCCTGTCCGCCTTCCCCGTTCTCCCGTCCCTCTCTGACACCTGTACATACTGGTCCATTCTATTTGTTCTGACGTTGACACAGGGTCACTGTGACCAACGGAAATGACCCAGCTTCCGGTTCCCCTTAGTGTCCTCCATAGATAACGGTGGGCGGCATTTGAACTGAAACTCTCCCCAGCAAACACGAGACGTTGTACCAATGTTGTTTTAATGTTGGCCCACCGTCGTAGACGGTCGGCCAACATTAAAATAACATTGGGTTTTCAGAACTGATTATATGTATCCACTTTAAAGGACAGCCACCCATCCAGCCAGATTGATTCTGAATAAAAAAGGACGATGACTTTGTCATTTCTGTATTTTCCCAGAATGCATCGCACTCGTCACAGATATAGTAAGGATAAACGACACCTGGTGGTCTTATATGAACTAAACACGAATGGCAATGAACAAGACCTTTAAGCACATGTAGTCAAAGTGAAGCAGAAAATTATTTTTCATGCATTTATCATATATGTGAAATATTGCTAAATTCCGTAGCATATTAAATTTTCATTCCCTAGTTTTGCAAAATCAACCGCAGATTTAGAATATTATTCTGGTCTGTTTCCAACTCATTTTTGTCAGTGATTAAATTATCAGCTTCTACTAGTTGTTTAGGCAATTTTTTGCTATTATTTCCATGGGAGTGGCCATATTTCTCTCTATATCTAATATTAATTTAAAAAACAAACCAGCCACGGAAACCTAAATTTGAAAGTATGATAAATTGTAATTGTTGTAAGAAGGAGCTTTCTTAAGTAATAAATAATCATATTTTTTTATCCAACCAACACGACACATTGAGCCAACATTGGTTATTGTTGGCCCAACGTCCGCTGGTCCAACACTAAACCATCATTGGTCCAACGTCTCGTGTTAAGACGTGACATTGCTCGATATATAATTATCTGACTGATCATTTTTGTGAAATGCTGAATCCGTTTGAAATCATATCATTATTCCTCACTTTCAGGTTTGATCTATATTTGTGATTTTTACGGAACGTGCCACAATGAGTGATAATATCAATCTTAACATTTTATTGGTTCAACGTTTCGGATTTGCTGAATGTCGACAATGGCATAGGAATACAGAGGTCACATTAAATGGAAACAAAAAATTCTGATATTTTACTATGATAGCGTGGAAATCAGAAATAGTTTTTTTTAATTTCGACTCCGTAATCATATTCATATTTATTGTAACCCTTGTACTTCTAGGGCCATGTATACGGGTTACATTAACCCTTGTGCTGCTGGGACCGTACATAGACGTTTTCAAGGTAATTCCAAACCATATTAGCTGCCACTAATATTGGTTAATTATTTTGTTCGTCAAATAATTCGATATCTGACGTGTATATTTTTTTCATAAATTGTAAAAATTTTAGTCATTCAATTCCAGCTGCACATGAATAAAAACTAGAGATGAACAATTCAGCAGCACATAGGTTAGTATTAGAATTAATCGTAGTTGAATAAATAAAGCTATAAATATTTAGTCACATTATCAAATATATTTGCCACAGAAACTGAAAACAAATGCGCGTAAATGACAAAAACCTGACTTGGGAGTTTCAGTGTAGTCCCAATCGGCGATGATGATCCTGTGAATATATCAGCATGCTTCACCTCAATAAAAATCAGACATTGTGCCAATGTTGTTTCAATGTCGGGCCAGCGTCGTAGACGGTGGCCTGACATTAAAACAACATTGGTTCAACGCCTCGAGTTTGCTGGGTCACTTCACATCACAGTAGTCTCAGGAGAGTCACCTGGTGACGACTGAGGGGATCATAGACAGATTATCAGTCGTCAATTATTCATGTCGTTTGCATAATTTATTCAATTGCAGGTCACGAGAGGTCAAGAGAGGTCAGCCTAATAGCACGTGAAATGTGGTGTTATTAAATGCACTTAACCCTTTCAATGCCGGGATTGACTTTAAATGTCAGAATCTGACGTCCATAGACGTCTATACCCGCCGTCAGATTAACTTGTATCGCATGTTTTTTGCCGATTTCTCAGTCAATTCTCAACCGATTTTGATGAAGTTTTGTAAAGACTATTTTTGAATCACTTGGCGACTACCGTGAAATTTTCATGAAAAAATATGATATAGTTCGAAAGTTAGACCATTTGACATGTAGTAAATTTGTAATTACGACGTCCCTCTATAAACCCATTAAACTGGTTAAATTAAAGTTTGTTTTTAGCCCTGAATTACATTACATGACAGATGGTCTAACTTTTTAGCTGTACAATATTTTCTACTGAAAATTTTACGGTAGTCGCCGCGAGACTCGAAAATAATCCTTGCAAAATTTCATGACAATCGGTTGCGAATTGACTGAGAAATCAGTGAAAAACATGCGATACAAGTTAATCTGACGGCGGGTATAAAGTAGATTCAGATAATAAAATATGTATAATGGACGTAGACCAACAACATAGGTATTCAATTGAAGTAGAAATAGCTAAACTAAGACATTTATGATGATTTCATATTGTAAAAACACCTTTCGTTTCTCGGTTTATATAAAAATATTTTAGCGCTTCAAGGGTTAATGATCTGAAAGAGATAATTAATTGTCTCATATAATATCAGCATTATTATCAAGCATGGAAGTGATATTTATTAATTTATTAACGCGTTTGCTTCTAGACGCATAAAATAATTTGTGGAAAATGCTCATTTAATCAAATAATACAATTCTGCAGATGTTTATTTTTCTGAAATAGTAATATTTGAAAATGAATGAAAAATGGAGCAAATAATTCAAAACGACCAGGGTTAACCCTTATAGGTAGGATTAATAATTTAAATTTTCATCCACTTGAAGTTGTGTCTCGCTACCGCGACCCACAACTTCAAGTGGCTGAAAATTACTCATATGTGTTTAATTTCAGATTTAACATTTGCAAATCCTGATGTTTAAAAGCTCATTCCATTTTCAATAACAAGTAATAAAATAAAATAAAAACGACTATAGACGTGTTTAGCGGGTTAACCCTTTCAAGCCTGAATTCACCATTGTCATCTTCATCCACTACAAGCCGCGAATTGCTGCCGCAATTCTCGACTTGTAGTGGATGAAGATGATTTGATGTGGTTTAAAAATTAAAGAAAATTACCATGTATTGGTAAACCAGTTTCTTGGAAATTTCCGTTCGAAAACGCTTGGATGTAGGAAAATTACGTCTGTTTTCATGAATGTAAAATGATGCTTTGATGCATCGTGAGGGCTCAAAGGGTTAAGGGTATAAGCTGATATATTATCAGCACTTAAATCGCTATTTTTTATTTATGCACACATTAAGCCCAAAGTATATTCATAATTTCTCATTTATTTGAAATCACACACCCTGCTCATTTTGTAGCCCACACTATACCAACTATATTTGGATTGTATTTATTGGGAAGATAATAGTTATTATATTGGTAAAATTATATCCCGTGGAAGATATTAAAAATCAAATAAATATATATGTTTAGTGTCTAATATATTACCAGATGATAGAGCAGATATGATAGAGCGGTGTCTGAAGCTCTAAGAAGTCAATTCCTTAACTTTTTAAATTTTTAGCTTGGTAATGGCAGTTTCAGTTAATTTGAGGCTAACATTATTAATCTATATTCAGCTTTAATATTGAAAAAAATCGATTTGCAAATCATTACATTGCAGCTGCTAACGCTATATTCTGTCGACGGTGAAGGTTTGTCGAGAATAAAACTATCCAGAAATAATAAAAAAATATTGTGTAGTTTAACATTTTGACATGTAGTTAATCGCTAATCATGGCGTAGGTCTATAAATCCATTAATTTCAGTCCGGTTTGCTCTCAGAATTACATTACATGTAAAATGGTCCAACTTTCGAAATACTCACTGATGTTTCGCGTAATTGTGAGGGTTGTTACCCTATGACTAGAATATAGCTCATGCCAAAATTTCATTCTGAACCATCCTCCCCTGCAAAATTTCATTCTGAACCATCCTCCCCTGCTGAATAAAGTTTATGTCGATCTACAAATCGTCATCTTGGTAATAAAAGGGTCGTCTCTGCCACTTTAAGCTGCAGATACGACCCCTTCAATACCAAGGTGACTATTTTTTTTTTTCTTTTTTGACTCAACTCTCCCAGATATGTCAAATATCAATTTATTTCACTTTGAAACAATTCGCACCCACACTAGTAAAAACTATATATAAAACAACGAAATAACGTGAATGTTACCATTTTATCTGATAATGGTGCGTGGTTATTAATTTCGTTGATTTAATTAAATGTTTCTCAAGACTGCCGAGTGACGATAATGGAAAAGCAATACCGCCGACCCGCTATATATTGATGTAAACTGATATATATTGAAATAATACTGTAAATTATACCATTTTTTTATTAAAATAAATCGACACTTAAAATTTTTTGTTTTGTATTATATCGAATCACTGCACGTAGAAGGACACCGTTATAAAATAAAATTAAAAAAAGGGTTTTCTTATTATTTTTCCGATCCCCTGTTCTGAATCTTGAATACGAATAATCGAAAAAATTGTGGCGTAACCGAACTAAAATATATCACACCAACCAAGGTCTAATTTACACTAGATTCAAATTTTCTTGGAAATTTCGACATATTTTCCATCAGATGATGGATGTGTGGTTGAAAGTTTATAATCATCAACTACAAGCCGCGAATTGCTGCCGTAATTCTCGACTTGTAGTGGATGAAGATGATTTGATGTGGTTTAAAAATTATAGAAATTGTCATGTATTGGTAAACCATATTCATGGAAATTTTCGTTCTGAAACTCTTTGTTGTAGGACAATTAAGTCTGTTTTCAGGGATGTGAAATGATGCTTTAATGCATCGTGAAGGCTTAAAGGGTTAAACGGTAGATTCCTAGATGGATTCACTGAACCACTCAATTACTACCAGGGTTAACCCTTTCAGTACGGGGATCTCCTCACGAAAATACTAAAATGTATTATTCAGCGCGTCGACCCATACAGTATTCAAATGAATCGGAAAGAGCTAACTAAGACATTTATGATGATTTCAAATGAAACAACCTTTTATTTATCAAAATATCTCAGTACTTTGAGGGTTCACTCTTACAACGGTGGACTATTTTTGTATAAACCATGGAGACCAATGGGTTTTTTCAATTCCAAATCATCATAAATGTCTTAGTTAGCTATTTCCGTACGATTTGAATACCTATGTTATCGGTATACGGCCATTATAAATAGTTTACTCTTTCAGTGCGGGGATCAGATTCTGACGTCTAAAGTCGTTCCCCGCGCTGAGATGGTTAACACCTGATTGTCACCGATGCAATCACTCAGAAACGTGCGCAGAATCCTGAAATCAATGTGCCATCCGTTGATCCAATGGTGGCTCAATGCATCGAAAACGCCGCCAGCATTGGGTCAACAGGTCGTTTTTAGTGGTGAGGAAGCTGTACACTCAGAGGGACCTTGTGGTTAAAACTGCCGCCTGTCATGACGGAGCTCACGGATACACTCTCTCTGGTATTCGTTCGTTCGTTCATTCATTTGTTCATGAATTCATTCATTTATCCATTCATTCATTCATTCTTTAATTCATTTATTCATTTGTTCACCCATTATACACAGGCCCGCATGTGAGCGATACATTCGCTACCGTACATTTTTAGACATACCGTATATGAAATGAGCTCCACGCCCCCTTCTGTATCCAAACAGTGCCTACGGTAGTGGAGTTCATGGCAAGGCTCAGACAAAAATGAAATGAATCGGGCTTTAGGCCACCTTTGTGCACATATAGGCTAAACTGGGGCAGGAGAACCTCCTGAGGATGGTGAGATGATTTAGATGACACTGTCCTCCAGACACAGGATTCGAAATTCGAGCCCTGGCGGTCTGAGGCCGAGCGCGCTACTTCTCGGTCACGGAGGCTCCCCACAATACTGATTTTCACACGTGGATGGGGAAGAAACATTTTCGTTTCTTTCAAACCGCCGAGACCGGGAACCGAACCCCGAACTCTGGCGTGAAAGGCAGCGGTGCTAACCACTACCCTAGGGCCCCCGCCCACTCTCTCTGGTATTCGTTCGATCGTTCATTCATTTATTCATTCATTTATTCATTCATTTATTCATTCATTCATTCATTCATTCATTAATTCATTCATTCATCCATTCATTTATTCATTTGTTCACCCATTATACACAGGCCCGCATGTGCGCGATACATTCACTACCGTACATTTTTAGACATACCGTATATGAAATGAGCTCCACGCCCCCTTCTGTATCCAAACAGTGCCTACTGTAGTGGAGTTCATGTCAATGCGCATACAAACGTATGCAAACGTCACAACACCCATCCCTCGCCTAAAGGCTCGGGTTTGATGCGGTTAGTGACTTGTGCAGAGATAAGAACATTTCGCGTTCCCGATAACGAGAGCTCCATCACACTTAAAATATTACCATTGATCATATGTTAATAAGCCTCCCTCAGATCGATCACAAAAGATTAAATCAATTTTTAACGTTTTAAACCTTTCACCTTAAAAGCGTTGAAATACTTTTAATATAAAGTAAGAGACAAAGGCTTTTTCATTTTAAAATAATCATAAATGTCTTAGTTTGCTATTTTCGCTTTATTTGAATATCTACGGTCCCCGCACTGAAAATTTGAATAATACATTTATTTCGTACTCAGGGTACATGTACATGCAATAGAAGAATAACATTTAAAGTGTAATTATGTGAATATATAGAAAAATCACTCGGTGCACAGAAGATCGATCCCAGATATTATGTCCTCTCGTGGTATGTTACCTAAATGTACATTGTTTCTTAGTGTCAATAATTGATTATTACAGGCTGATACAGCGACAACATCGTCAGCAGGCGTGTCAAATTGTAATAAATGTTTGGACGTAGGTACATTATGGCGTGATATATTATACAGAAAAGAAATATGGCTGACACTATTTGAAACGGCGGAGCTGCTGCCTTGCATTGTAAGATTATTATTATTTCATTTTCAGTCTTAGCATTCTTATTTACAAAATTTATAAAACGTTTATGAAGCTGAACATGTATGGGTTTAACATCCCACAATACAGGTAATATAATTTTATGAGTTTTATTAGGTCATCCATCAATGCGCCTGAGACATTTCCTCCACGCGGTATAAAAAACCTCAGGAGCATTGGTGGAGTAGTCCCTAAGTTGGAGGACGTACACTGCCATACAAAATGAATTAAAAAGTGTTCTTTTAACATTATCTTTGATAAAACCAAAGCCTGATAACAACTGATTCATCAGTTGAGCGTTTTATACGTGAATTCATTATGTTAGGTCCTATAATATTTCCTAGGTGACATTCTGTACTAGTATTCGTTAATGTTTTTTCATCGAAAATATAAGTAACTTTTTAGATTTAGATGAACTGCAGGGAAAATGTATAAATTTACTTTTATCGGCATTGAAAATCAAATCAAAAGTTTCTGCATATTTTCAGCATCAGCGACATAGCGTGTTTAGTGGGGGCCAACAAAACAACGTCATCGGCGTAGGCTAGAGCACCTGTAAAAATGTGGCATCCAATTCCTGACGTTTTAGGCTTAAGTAGTAGCTCATCTAAGTATATTCCAAATAGTATTGGAGATAATACACCTCCCTGTTTCACACCATTAGATATATTAAAAGTTTCAGAATGACAATGCTGCCATTTCGTACGGATACGCTGATTCAAATAGGATTTCAGAATGAATTTAGTGTAATTAGGGCACACACCTTTTTTCATCAATATTTTAAAGAGATTAATATGGTTAACTCCATCAAAGGCTTTACCTGCGTCTAAGAGTATGTACATTGAGAGGTGGAATGGTCCGCCTTGAAACCAAATTGCATATCCGTAGTTTTGAATTGATCTCCGTTGGTCTCAAATTAAACAAATATGAGTAACTTTCATCCCCTTGAAGTTGTGGGTCGCGTTAGCGAAACACAACTTCAAGTGGCTGAAAATTCGAAATAGAAAATGGATTAATTTTAGTGGGATGTACCTCAGATCCAGATTTGTTCAAAGATGACCTAGATGACCTAGACCTAGATATGGAATAAACTGTGTAACATATATTCCATTTGTCTGTCGGCCTCGGAATGATGGCGCTTTGTTAGCTTTGTGAGATGATGATTTCTCCCCAATTATCGCCTCATCACTTAATACCACCTCTGATCCCCATGAGAGCAGGTTGCCCGCGTCTCCCCTGATGATTCCCAATGGGGACAGCTTAACCCCCTCTCCCGTGACGAGCGTGTTAATTATTAAACCTGTATGTCTGGATAATTTAAAGGCAATTTGATAAAGTGACAAGATGGCTGCCATGACGAGGTCAAATGGAGGTCACGAGGTGATGGCTGATAATGACAGGGGATTCTGGGAAATTTTGAACGTGATGAAATGTAGCAGAATATAAACTGCCTTGTTATTTGTGATATTGGTTTACATAAGAAAGCACTGCTTAGTTACAGCATACTTTCAATCACAAGATATATCACAGTTCCCAGCCTACTCGTGAGAGCTTATAATTCAGTATAACGCATCAACCACTGGTCCCGATTATATTCGTTTTGTTCATTTTTATTAGCACTGGATATAAACATGTCAAAGATAAAACGTGACATCAATCAACAATATTCCAAAATAGTTTACTTCTATTTTGTCAAATCTGAATAATTTTCACTCACTTCAAGTTGTGAATCGCGTCAGCGAGACACAACTTTAGGTGTGTGAAAATTGAATAATTTGGCTGTTAAAGGGTTAAACCCATGCAGTAAACACGAAACATCCAAAGTCGGCTCCGAAATGTTAAACATTTACCAGGAGATGTCGGGGTGACGGTGACAATTTGTAGACAGAGAGCACGCCCGCCTGTAATTACGATATATATGGGGGACACCTGGTGCTCGGAGATTTAACCAGCTGATCGACTCGCTGACATTGAAAGTTCAATTCAATGTCAGTGGGAATGAAATGAAAATAAATGAATTGAGTTTTAGGCAGCCTTTGTGCACATATAGGCTAAACTGGGTCAGGATAACCTCTTGATGATGTTGAGATAAATGAGCTGACACAGCCCTCCAGACACTGGAAGCGAAACTTGAGCCCTGGCCGTCTCAGGCCGAACACGCTACCTTTCGGTCACGAAGGCTCCCCAAAATATTAAATTTCTACGAGTGAGCGGGGAAGAAACATTTTGTTTCCCTGAAACTTAAACTCGAAGATCTCCGACTTCCCAAGCAGACAGCTTTAACCACTGCACCAGGGCCCCCGCCCTTCAATAACTATGTCTATGAGTCTATTAGCCAGGGTGCGTTGGACCCGTGCTTCTCAGCTTGATCACCATGTAAAAAATATATTGTACAACAACAGTTGCATATACATTTACATGTATTTTAACTAGCCAGGCATGAGTACAACCGATGACGTCAGAAGACAATCCCCGCCCACTACATTTTGATTTGGAAAAATAAATCCCAATGAATGCAAACGGGCTGCTGATAACCATCATCTTCAAAATATACTTAAATAGAATAAAGAATTACTTTGTAAATATTGTATATACAATGATTTTTGCTCAAACTGTTCCCAGTGGTGCCTAAATGCCACAAGAGTACTTGAAGATGTTTCAATAATCAACATCTATGTCATTGTACTCTCACACGTGTTCGCGACCACATAAACAGGCCGATTGCGAATTATAATGTCGCACTTTAGCCCGAAATATATTTCAAAGATCAGTGAAACATGTCGTACTACAGCAAGGCTAAGCTTGTCGAGGTCTGCAACCTCGAGAAGCTTAGCCTTGCTGTAGGCAAGATGGAGGATACAGGCACTCTCCTGTATCGATATCAGCCGGCATCGCTCAAATATCACTGCAATGTACATATCTTCCCGCTCACGACGGAAGATAATCAGATCTAGTCATTTAAAATGAACAGAAACTTGATTTAGTCACGCTACCGCATAACGCAATAACGAGTGAGCGTGGTCTGGAGTAGAGTACCATACTTAGGCCTGCCATGGTGATCTGCATATTCATCAGCCTACTATATTTTCATGAGATATGTTGAGTCAGGTTTGCCGCATCACTGAATCTCATGCACTGGAAGTATAGAATTCCTTATTAGGTAAGGAATATGACCAAAATGTACAATTTGATATAATTATGTCAAATCATGTTAAAATTGTACTTCAGGCAAGCGAAATAAACTATTTTATATCTCACATGGACATCTTTTATTTCTTTTTGTTTTTATTTCTGAATATGGTTCTGCTTTTAACTTCTGTGTTTTCTCCCCTTGAATTTCCAGTTTCAAAAAAATTTAAAAAATAGGCCCACTGCTTAAACTAGACCCGTTATAATAATTGACATTTTGTGTTTTATTCATCAGCTGCAGCTGCATTTTTTTGATATATAATCAAATATAATCGTCCCGTTGGAGTTAGAAGGGGGTGATATATGTGTAACCCTTGTCCTGCTAGGGCCGTAGAGCATATACACATAATGTAACCCTTGTGTTGCTAGGACCGTATACCATATGTACGTTTAGTAACCCTTGTCCTGCTAGGACATTTTTAAGCCAGTATCAAACTGAAGAAAATGTCGCTGAAATTGAGCTAGAAGATACGAATGAAATAATTTAAATTTGACATTTTTATGGAGAGATATTTTTTGTCCAGCGTAAATGACAGCTTCAAATGACGTAAATGTCAGCTTCAAATGACGAAGAAATGTGTGTTTATTTATGAAATAGACATATCCCAGATTGAGTTATTTGATGAAACATCTTTTCAAATAATTTGATAGATTTCAGTTGTTTTCTCTTCGGTATAAAACTTGCTTGAAACCTTGCGGTCCTATCAGCACAAGGGTTAATAAAAAAACGTATATATTCAGTGCTAGGAGTAGAAGGGTGAATTTTTTAATAGATCACGGGGTCACATGCTATATTCGTTTTTCTCTTCTTCAATTCATCATCTCTTTCTTCCCCCGACACACGTCCTATTTCATGAATTGCTAACAAAACGAGTCATCGACAGTAATTTTAACCCACTTGTGTGTCGCGGTTGCGATACACAAGTGGGTTAAAATTTTTAGTTTTTGATATTACGGTAAATAGCACAGCACATTCCATGCCTTTCAACAGGTTGGAGGGCGGGGGCCCTGGGGTAGTGGTTAGCACCGCTGCCTTTCACGAATTCGGGGTTCGTTTCCCGGTCTCGGCGGTTTGAAAGTAACAAAAATGCTTCTTCCCCATTCACTCGTAAAACTTGCGGCGAGCCTCCGTGACCGAGAGGTAGCGTGCTCGGCCTCAGACCTCCAGGATTTTAATTTCGAATCCTGTGTCTGGAGGGCAGTGTCATCTCACTCATCTCACCATCCTCAGGAGGTTCTCCTGGCCCAATTTAGCCTGTATGTGCACAAAAGTGGCCTAAAGCCCGATTCATTTCACTTTTTTGAACAGGTTGGTGCACTAATAAATAACAAGTGTTTTGTGCGAAGAAGGGGACACTGAATGGCGAAAGGGAGAAACGATTATGGCATTAGAAGATGGTGTTCCCAGGAGTAGGAGGCACGGGGGCTGGCAACCTTGACCTTCACAGAGATGACACTATTTTATGCCGACGGGGTGGGGGGGGGGGAAGGGTGGACGATCACCAACAAACAAGATACATTCAACCTATGTTGGTTTAAAGGTGGGCCGTTGTCGAAGACGGTGGACCCACATTAAGACAACAACGGTTCAATGTCTCTTGCTTGTCATGTCGTTGTCTTAACATTGGTTTAATGTTGTGCCAGCGTTTGCAGCGCTGGCTCAATGTTAAACCAATATGTTGTAACCATTTGTGTTGTTGATTAGTTGACAAGGTAACATGACGACAACAATAACCTGTTTACGGCAGTGACCCTCGGCAGCTGTGCTCTGTCCTCTCGGGGCTGTGGTTTGTATTGCCAGATTTACCCAAGATTAGATGTTTTCAAAGATGGTAATCTGTAAGGAAGTACGTTACTGTACATTACATCGGTGAGCCATGTTATTTTTTTAATTGTATGTTTTTGTGTGTTTTTATTTAGTTCCGTAATTAAATGTGTCAGATGCACGCCATTTGATCACCAGATATAGCCGTGCATGTTTGCATGAAGTAACAAAAATTATCTGATACACACTTTGTATAATTGATAATGGGGGATGTTGAAACTGAACTTGCGAACTGGTCTAATGGCATTAAGAATAATTATATTGTGTACATAAATTACTCCCAATTTTATTTAGTTGAGTACACAGTACATGTGTTCACATTGTTTAATTAATTAAAAAAAACTTGCCAATTTGGCATTCATTTTGTTTATGATAATTAGACCATAAAAGAATATTAAGTTAATCTTGGGCAAAAAGTTATGTTCCCAAATTTTAATACAAATGTTTCTAAGTCCTTTTCCAGAGATGTTTCTAATCGATCAGAAGAGAAACAGGCACATGTTTTATTGAAGCCGGAAAATAAGTCAAATCATATATTAGTAGCCTACTGGAATGTAGGTATTATGTATACACTGGAGTCTATTCATTACATGTCCCTATTTGTTTTTATATTACATTTATATACACGGGATCCCAATGAGTCACTGCCTTTACTTATCCTGATGACGTCGCAAGGCTCTGACACAGATACACCCATTTTTAAATAGATTAGTTCTAATAGGATCACTAGATTTCGCCAGCTGAAGTGTTTCGCCAGGCGGGGCGAGTGTCGTTTCTACACAACTTGCTGTGTACATAAAATGGCGATCAGTGTGGCCGGGTTTGCGGCAAAGCGAGTTGGACAGACATCCTTTACTCGCTTATCTGTCAGGTTTGAACATATGACGGATTCCGTGTTCGTTAAGGGCTATTCAAAACATGAATGGAGTTGACACAAGGAAAAAAAATATACAGTGCACTCCTTTGAGAAACGTGAAAAGCTTTGATGTTTTTGTCCACTGCGGAAATGAAACAGGTTGATTTCCCTGATGAGAGGAAATGTATCACACACCGTGATGTAGGTAGGTATACAAGCATACTGAACCAGAACATTTCTCACTAATCAGCAAAATGAAATGAAATGAATTGGGCTTTAGGCCACCTTTGTGCACATATAGGCTAAACTGGGCCAGGAGAACCTCCTGAGGATGGTGAGATGATTGAGATGACACTGTCCTCCAGACACAGGATTCGAAATTCGAGCCCTGGCGGTCTGAGGCCGAGCACGCTACCTCTCGGTCACGGAGGCTCCCCACAATACTAACTTTCACACGTGGATGGGGAAGAAACAATTTTGTTTCTTTTAAACCGCCGAGACCGGGAACCGAACTCCGGACTCTGGCGTGAAAGGCAGCGGTGCAACCACTACCCTAGGGCCCCCGCCCCACTAATCAGCAACAGGCCAGCAAACACAAAACATTTGTATGACATTTGTACAATGTTGGGCCAACGTCTACGACGTTGGGCCGACGTCGTGCAGATGTTACCATGAGCAACATGGCTAAGACCTGTCCCGCCTGTCTGACTGCCTGGGCGCTGGGAAGCGCGTTCGCATGCTCGCCTATTCGCTCGTTTGCATGTTAGGAGGTTCGCTGGTTCGCGTGTTTGTTTATTCGCCTATTCGCTCGTTTGCATGTTAGCTGGTTTGTCTGTTCCTTTGTTCACTCGATCTAGTATTCTCTTGTTTGCTTGTTCACATGTTCACTCTCTCACGTGTTTGCTCATTGGCTCATTTGCATTTTCGCTCGTTGGGCGTGTTTGTTTGCTGGTTGATTGGTTTGTTTGTTGGTTTGTTTTTTATTTATTTTTTTCGTTTCCTTTCTTTGCTATTTTTTTTCTTTTTGGTCGATGTGCTTGGTTGACAATTGGCTGAGTTGACGAGCTGCTTCACTGAATTATGCCCTCCCACATTAGATTCGTTTAGATTTCTGATCTTGACCAGAGACACAATGACCTTGGTTTTGTGGCGGCTGCCTCTCACAATAACCTTGTTGTGACCGCTGGTTAGCTCCCCCAGAGAGAGGAAGTACAGAATGCAGTACAAAATCAAAACCCAGTAGTTGCTTACTTTTTAAGGCAGAAGTTACTGCCTTTTGGCTTTACACGGCAGCACGGTCTGATGCAGAGTGAGAATCACACTATAAAGCGCGCAGTTAAGTCACGTTCACCAGGGGGAGTAGTTTACAAGCCAGTCGCTAGAGGGTGTGTGGTACAACAAGAATAGTCATTCAAAAGCCCATTCAACCTGTTTGTCTCTTGAGGTACGGGAGCTCTTCAGAATAACAGAGGAGGCGAGAAAGGCAAACGTTGACAATGTGAGTGTTGAGAATACAAGCGAATCCAATAAAAAAGAAATGCAGTAAAACGCAGGCCATTCCCACCCCCAACCCTACGACATTAAAACCCAATATATAGGTCCAAAAGCTGTTAACATTTCAAAACAATACCTTAGTTTGTGTATCAGATACTTCGAAATAAAACATTAAAACAGTACGACCTTATGTTATTAGAATGTAACCTTTTCTATTGTTCGAATTTCATTTGGAAGAAATAAAGGTACTATTATTATTATGTATCGATTTGTTATGTTCGATTGTGATCAATAGCATTATAGCTTCATCAAGATGATGACTATTGATTGCGATTCAGTAAACAGGAGATATTCAACCGATGTTGTTTCGATGTTGGGCCACGGTGGCCCGACATCGAAACAACATTGGGTGATTATATCGAGTATACCGGGGTATGTCGTTTTTCTACACAAACCGCCCCTCTTTTCTCCCCTAATGTAACAATACATTTTATCTTATGTGGTTTTGTATCATATTTGATTAAAGGCGAGCAGCAGTAATATCGTGTGTTCATGTGAGCAGCTACCTGTGTTTGCCTCAGTGTAGTATAATTCATCTTCTATGATGAGTAATGCGGTAATGCGAACACTAGACGATGACCCAATATCGGATCAGTGTTGGGAAAAAGTCGCCGACGATGGGCCATCAATAAATCAGCTCCTTGGGATGACATCAATTTACGTTTTTAATTTTGTAATGAAGTGTTGTATCCCGCAGATCATAATTGTATTTTTTTCAGAGTTTTTAGATTTTTAATAATATTTTTTATCATCATTTCTATGAATGCGAAGGAAACACAAACAAACTATTTTTATACCTAAGCTCCTGAAAAAAAGGACGGTTGAATGTTCCGACAGCATTGGGCCACAATCACGTAGATGCCGTCGGCCCAGCGTTGAGCAGACAATCGATGCTGTGGGGGACCCCCCCCCCCCCCCCCAGTCATATCGTTCCCAGACCAATTAAGAGCGGCAGCTATTGATGTAATCATGTGGTTACTTTGATCATGCTGTCTGAAATGGTTAGTATGTGTTAGTATGTGTTGTCTAATGTCTTGTAAACCTTGTTTACATGACAATATACGTCTTGGAAATACAGCTACTTTTGTCTTTTTCGGTGCTTTAACATTGTATTGTTTATGTTTTTTATATTTTATTTAAGATCAGTAGGTTATATAGCTTCATATAAAATAAATTTTCAAAATTGACAAATTTGAAAATTCTCATCCGAAGGAGTTATTTTAAGCAAACAGTGGATGAACGCCTCGTGTTGTCTGTGTTTTGCTGGAATTCACAAACCTTCACGCTTCTGGAAACATGTAAAAACGTGTAGTCCGACAGCAGAAGCACCAAAATTAAATTTTATTTTTACTGCTGATTATTCCTCTTTGGCGTAGTGGGCCGGTGTTACCATTGAGCCATATCAAGATGACCGCCATGGAATCTAAATGCACTGAAAAAGTCTTAAGTCATGACCGATTGGCCTCTGTAAAGTGTATGCGCCTCTGTGCAACATGGTGGAAGTGGGACATTTCTCTATGGTGTATATTGGAATAAAAGTTAAAAGATATAAAAAAATAGAACACGTTCATTTTACCAAATTACATGGCTGGGAAACCCTCGTTAAGATTAAAAATAGCTGCTGTCGCGAGGGCCATAACGGTATAAA